>JAULBM010154474.1:0-18107 GCA_032357055.1 Geukensia granosissima | reverse complement strand
TTTCTTTTTATAGACATTATTCAATACAAAAAATATAAAAATAATAGATATTAGCCAATTTTCATTTTTTAGCCAAATTCTTGGGCCAAACATGGGCCTTAACGACCCTCGTCCTTTGTTAACTTGTTTTTTTATCGAAAGTTGTTGCATAAATTTTTACGTTAAATACATTTAGCATAAAATACCAAAGCGGATTGCAATAATTTACGCAAATCAACGTCGAATTGAAAGCTTAACGTAGGCATATCCAAAATGTAAATACGGAACACCACACAAGGGATAATTCGTACTTTCGATTTATAACAGATGCAAAGATTTAAACGTGGTGGCAAAAATATTAATCCCAACGGCAAACATACACGTGAATACATTAAAGTAAGATGTCTTAATATTACCAATCTAAAAGGAAAGAAGTAAATCTGAAGTGACGTAAAACTTTCCTTTGAAGTATATTTTAACGGTCTAATCTCCTAGATTCTAAAGATATATTCAAAGAAATCAACAATTTGAGAAACATCAAAACATTATGTGAACGTCAATTCTTGTCGGTTTTTTTATTAGTCAAGACGTCATTTTCGTGCAAGCTGCACTATGACACATTATCTACCAATCAAACGAAGCAGAATAATCTTGTTTTCATAAATAAGAATCCAATTAATTACCAGTGCCCACAATAAATGATAAATACATCAAATACAGAGCTTTTATAGTGCCTACAATGCAATAAACATGGAACGTATTATCAAGAGAAGACAATCCCTCGGATACGTCATTTTTACACACGTTAACAATACTGATTTCTCCTAATAAAAATCTCATTTTTCCGTACAACTACATGCATAACAATAGACTAGGAATAAATCTAAAGGTTATTGCCCCTTGAAAAATAAGCTTTTTCCAGTTAAAGAAGACCTTTTCAATATTTAATGTTGTAATAATGAAATCTGTAAATCATGCTTGCAATGGGCAATTGTCATTCACTGACAAGCTATTTAATATTTCCTGTAAGAATGTATTAGTAAAAAGAGAGTCATTATTTTTTTCATACTAAGCATTTTCTTATAAACTGCAATAATTTGTGATAACATGTTATAATAAATACAGATATTCATCCGGTTGAATTACAGATGTCATGGGGTACGTTTCAATAAGATCATACTCCATCTCTAATAACTGAAGATATTGTATCAGGTAGAAGTCCTTACAAAGTCTTCAATAATGTTAGAAGCATATTCCTTATGACGAGATCTAGATCGCCCAAAACAAAATAAATTATAAGCATTAGATTAATCCAACCTTGCATCAATGTTAAACCTATGAAAACAGAAAAAACCTAAGTGTGAAAGAAAGTGACCAACTAAAGTCTTCGATTTCTGATTTGAAACATGTACATGATACATGCGGTAGGGTCAAGTGTCTCTTTACTTGTGTTAAAATAGGAACTAGGTATCTACGGTTCTGCAAGCACTATTCCTCTAAAAATCCGCCCAGAGGAATATATCCTTGTGTCTAAAGTGCCACGTTCTAATCTCGTTTAAGACACCTTGCTACAGCGCTTTTTGTGTGTCAGAAGGCGGTCAGATACAATGCTAAATTTCTTGCCCTATCCACCAGTAGCCTGAAATTCCCTCCCTTACCTATCCTCATCTTACAGCGTACATATTGATTTATTGTTTAATATTTGTTCTCGTCTGAAATATTGCTCGCTGGACGTTAAGCAACAAACAATCAATCACAACTGGTCGTTAGTCTGCAAAAAGATAAAAGAACGGAATTGCAATTGCAACAGTTAGAAGACATCCGTTGTCGTTTGAGAATTAGATTTTTGTATTGATCAATTTTGTCAATGCTTTTTTCAAAAGTAAAAAATTGCAACGTAAAGTTGTTTTTTTACCTTTCTACCACCAATTTTTTTTTTTATAAAATACTATTTATCAACATAAAATCCTAATATAAAGCACAAGGGGTAATATTCAGGTAAGAGCATAATTATTTTGCGCATACACGATTTCCATTTGGGGCGATTTCACAATGAGTGATATTCCACCTTTGTTGAAAGTATTGTGGATACCTCTGGATTTGTAAATTTTCTCTGTTTTTCTCTTTGTTGGAATGCATTCTCTCTGACATTTACCCCCTTTTCCATTTCCAAGCTCTGGATTATCGTTTCAACTAAAAATGTCTTCCATATGTAGAAGTGGCCGACATTTTTCTACACATAAATGGAAAGTTCGTAATAAGAAAATCAAGATCATTCCACATGTTCAAAAAATTTTAGAAGTAAGCAGACCATTCAGTTTGTAAAGTATCCTCATTTCGTGATTTTTTCAAATTTAATAGGATAAAATGAGCAACATAGCCACTAAAGGAGTAGGTACGTTAAGCCCATATTTGGCTAAAGATTTAGATTTTATTACACAACAAAAAGTTGATGTGAATATGTTGTTTGACAACCGTCTTTTGATAATTCATAAGTTAAACTCTTATTCTTTTCACAATTTATGACAAAACAACGGGAGAAATCAGACTATTGCAACAAAAAATGCAACATTTTCTGTAAAAATACCGAATTTTTCGAGGGGTTTCGATCGAAATAGATATGCCACATAACCAAGATATTGTAATTAAACATTTTTACTTGATAGATCTTTGATTGTGCAAAGTTTGGATGTGATGTTGTTGTGCAATCTATTTTTAAATCGACAAAATTGCATCAAATTTGTGTCAAATCAAGTAATTTCGAAGTAATTTAACAACTAAAGCAATTTCTATGTGCCGCGTGACCGTTGTACCAACCAATCAAACTGAAAAACTTATATTGAGTTTCGCTGAAGTTTCCTTTAATTTGGTTACTGTTTAAAACCATAACCATGGCGGAATTTTAAAAGTTTAATTTATATATACAAACATCAACTAAATATCGTCTGATCATTAATGAAATCAACAACAATGACGTTTCATTTATTTAAAAATTACATTCTGAACTGGCTACAAAACCCAGTTTGATTTTAATTAAATGGATAAAAAGCAATTACTTTTTATTTATTAAAATTTCCCCTTTTTTACGGGAATGCAGAATCGAGTTTATCGATATTCATTGAAGGAACTAAGAACAATAACTTTTTATTTATTAAAAAATAACGGATTTATCTGGTTACAAGATCAAGTTCGATATTTGTTTTGATTAAATACGCTTGAAACCTTAGAGCCCATGGGTTAAAGACCTGCCCGGTGGATCCTTTATTAAACTAAAGTGGTATAATTAAAACATAAGTAAATACAAACAACAAGGTCAATTAATGTAATAGCAGTGTTTTTGTTGTACCAGACTGTTAAGATAGAAGAAATTATGTCCAGTCTTTTTTGTCATAGTTTTTCGTTTGTTTGATTTGTGTTTAACGCCACGTCAAACAATATTTCAGTAATATCGCGGAGGTCATTTTTCCTGGTAGACTAAGCCGGAATATCCGGAGAAAACCATCGACTCTGTCAAGGGAACTGGCAAACCATATCACATGCGGTGGCGAATTAAACGTAACGGTACAAACCTAGCTGCTAACTGATACAGAATAAGTGATAGGCTACAGTGATCTGCACAGGTAAGTTTAAATCAACTCACCAGACACTCGGCCTACCGGGCTCCTCCTCATAGGTAAACAGATGAATTCTGAATTCAGTATCAACATTTTTGTTATATATATATAAACTTAAGATTATTAAACCGGAGATTAAATCTAGGCCAATTTTAGTTTGGATTGGCCTTAGGCAAACCATCTAATATTATTACAAAACAAAACTTCAATCTGTTTAAACGTTTTCGCTAACGGATACTGTCTTTAACAGAAATATTTATAAATGTAGCAGTTCCCTAGCCTCTATTAATAATGTGACCTTATATGGCTAGTGTAATGACAACCAAATGCCCTAAGGTGACATAAACTTAATGTTAAAAAATCATTAAAACTGGGATAGCTTTTAGACCTACTGCACCGGAACAAAATAAACAAAATTCCATGGGGTCAGCATGTTCCTTGTTTTTAGAAATATGCATTTGAAAATTAAGATAAGATGTATCGATCTCGGAAGAGTACTCGACGTTGTTAAAGCTAGTTTAAAAACCCAAACTATTGATGATATACATGGCACCTATCAAAACAAGTCCAATTATGAAAAGATATAAACGTTAGACCAAGGATGTCAATACCGAAATAAAATAAAAAAGCTCATGGGACACATGTAACATACAATTTCGACTAAAATCTATGAATTTTGTTTATTGATAAGAGGATAAACGCCGATTCCAACCAGCACAGTATTTAAACGGAAGTTTATTATCGTGAACTTTCATCTGTTTTGAACGTTTCTTTGCAATACCCATCTTAAGAAGAAAGGTTTAAACAATTTTAGCCCCTTTAAAATGAATATCGTGTACCAGCGAAATACTTCGAAGAAAGGATATTACAGCTCCAATTTCTATTTTATGTATTTTACTGAATTCTAAATACCCGTGGGTTTTCACAACTGGAAATAGCATTCAAAATTTAAAAGCAGCAATTTCATTGGTTGACACAAGGGTTACTTAAACAAAAAATAGACTGGCGCCATAGCAAATCATTGATGATTCGCATTTTGATCGGATAAAACATTACCGAAGAAGCAAGGCAGTAGTATATTGCATTCAGTTTTAAGACTTTTAAATTACAGTCAGAGTTTATTTCAGATCATGGATAGCAAGTCACATTGGTGGCGAGACGGACTAATCTTTTCAAAATATACTTAATGCAAATAACGCTAGAAATGTAAAAAAAGAAATAGCATTTGTGTATCCAAGACAAGTATAAGAATTTCCATATCTATTAATAATAAATTCAATGATCAAAACAGATTGTTTTATTGCACCTATTCTTATTTTATATCAAACATACTAAGACATGTAAATTCAAGGCAACCAAACATATAGAAATGTCTGTTTTATATGAGAAAGAAAAACATGTAATATATTTTGGTATAAATAAATATGTTAATCAATCATAAAGTTATATTTGTATTGTTTGTTTAATAACAGGAGGTTTTTATATGAGAGGAAGTTCATGCGAAGTAATTATGTTCACCATAATCACAGTTTATGGATAGACTTCCATGTAAACCCCTGTGGTTAACGGTTAAAGGATAACGCATAAAGAGATAGGAATTTAAAAGAAAAAGTGCCAGTTCATTTAAAAGCAGATATATAGTCAATTTGAAGAATCAATTATGAGCTTTAAAAAGGGTAAAACAGAAATAAACGTTTGGCCTGGTTTTCTAAACTGTCATTTCACAGATTTGTTTATTCACGTATAATTAACATTGACTAAGATCTGTCTTAGTCCTAAAACAACTGCAAAAATATGTCCCTTTCATTCCCAGAGTGCACTGATCTTGGGTCAAATTAAGATGGTTTAAATAAATAATTAAATTACATTAGGAGCAAAAAAGTTCAAATTAGTAGAAGTCGCTAAAGCTTGATAGACCGCATTATAAACAGGATTTGAAACTATAAAAGTATCAGTAAGATTTAGAACAACAAGAACCAACGACCAGCGAAAGATAATTTGATGGAAAGAAGAAACAGTTACAGTTGTCAAAATGCTTCAATTTGGCGATGGAGCAATTTATTGATTTCTTATTCGTGTCTGTTTTTAAAGGAAAAAAAACAGTTTAATACCTAAACGAAATTTACAACAAAACCATGAAAGAGCTGTCTTATCCTTAATAACATTACCCATTTAGGATGGTTTAATTGCGTATTTTAAATTCATAGAATGTGCTTTTAAAATGCATCATTTGTTTTTTTTAAGTAAATTATGGTTACTTTAATATCTTATGTCTTAGAATAAACCATCAACAATGATCAATTGTAAACAAAGAACACGAATTTAATTCCAATGTAAATAAGACATTTTTATGTTACACAACAGTTAATTCCTTTACTTTGATAACAAATGGTAAATTCAGGCACAGTCTCAGAAACAAAAAATGTCTCAATTTTCTATATTTGGCGTTAACATATCACTGCAATGTTTCCCTCAGCAACTGGAATAAGAACATCAAAATGGAGTGTTGAAACCCAAAACATAATACAATAAGATGTTGAATATTTCTCTATTGATACTAATGAAGATATAAAATTTAGAGCTTTTCGAATGGTCCTTTACACGGATTGAAGATAATGTTCTTGATTTGTGCCACCGGAAACCTTATGCAAATTACAAGTTTTCAATTGACACCATCATCACAACATAAGATGGATAATACACATAATATCATACTTATTTTGGTCATCTACGGACATTTGAAAGTGATTAATAGTACATCTTTTTTATTTAGATATATTGGTTGAGAAATATGAAGAGCATCAGACTTAGCTAGCTAACAGCTTCAGTCAATAACGTGTAAACACAAGCAGTTCTTCACAACAATTTAATAGCTTCATCAGCTAATAAATGTCGTGTAGTATACTTCATATCAAATTTCTTGTAACAAATACTCATATTTACATGAAAATATCAATTATATCACAAGCTTTTATCTGAGCTACTTGTAAGAGTTCTTTAGATCAATTCCGGCCTGAAAATCTCCTCTGTCATAACTATTCCGGTAATTAAATAACACTCGAGTAATTCTTTGGTCGATGTCTGTAGGAAACGCGTTCAATGATGTTAACACGAGACCTGTCAAATGTTTTCCGATTCTCGACGATAAGATCTTTTGTGTGAAGACTGTAAAGCGCTTGTAATCTTATCCATTCGAAACAAGAATGTAAGCGATGTAGGAATGACGTTCAAATGCCAGTGAGAATTGGTAATTTGATTATAAAAAGGTAGCAGTTTTGATACAAGGAGACGATTGTTGTCGAAAACATAAAATAGTTTTAATATGAATGTTGTCTTGACTTCAGTTTTCCCTCTTTAAATCGAAAAATAAAGTTGGTTGTGTATTAAAATAGATAGTGCGTTACAGATCAAACAATAGGTTGAGCAATGTAATAAACGCCAGTAATACAAGCAGCTTGTGCTTTAACCAACGGTCCTTATTCTATGTTTTAGCTCAGAATTTATCGTACAAGTAAGCAAGAACGTGCCTGTTATTTTCTTTTAAAGAGACTTACCAAAAAACTTTTGGAAGAAAAAACTCGTCAAAAGTAAATGATGGAAATCTTTATGAGTGAAATAATGTTAAAAATATACCGCTATCAAATGCGGAAGACGTTAAATGTGTTCCGTGCTGTAACGTTGTTATATAGCCTCTGATCTTATGTTTGTGATGTAATAATTGACAGACAATACTTCGGAGATTGCTACTGTATGATTATGATTAATCTATATCCCTCCGTTTAATAAGGTAAGATATAGGGTGGAGGTAATCAATAAATAATAAGTAAGAGCCGCACTTTTGCATTAAATTATCAGAAATAAGGTCCAGCATACCAATTAAAAATTAGAAAGGGTACTCAGATATCCCTTCAAAGTTCAAATGATTCATATTTAACACTAACAGTCAATACGATGAACAGCAAGGAAAGTAATGCTCATTTTGAGATTTTTCTTGTTTTGCGCAATGATTTCGATTTCCACAATATTCCATTTTCGTTTTCTTTTAATCACCTATGTTACAGTGAAATCGATTGACTTTTTCATCATTACAGAAATCTTGCATTAAAAATTGATGCACATTACAAAGTATATTTCACACTTTTTTATCAAGTAACAGAAAAAGACTATATTTACTGTTGTTAGCGTTATTACTTGAAAATCTAGAGATTGTCAAGTATATTGGTTGGTCGCGATTTCTTTCACTTCAATGTTTGTGAAAACAGCTGTATGTATGGTGTCAAAAATATGACGCAGTTTCTCTCGTATCGTAGATGTAGCTTATGTAGCTTTTGTAGCTTTTATCGAAAAATATGCTCTATTTTTTAAATGTTTTAAGATGTTTTACTTGTAAATAGGCGACACACAAGCGGCCATGCTTTTGTTTTCAGTGTTCTATAAATAGCTGCACCCAAGCCGTCTCCAGTTTTTTAGTTTACTATGCATTTTAATGCGTTGTATCCCAGTGCATTTAATAATGCATTGTATCGCTTGTCTCGTGTATATACAAAAATATAAAATACTTTATTGTTCAAACACATTTTCAATAAATGATCATGCCACAATAAACATACAATAAGCAAAATACAACATGAAAGAAATATACATATACATTATACATGTAGTATAATGTGGACGGCGGTGACAAGCATTAGTGTAACAAAAATAATTAACTATGAGTGATTATATATGAAAGTGCAGCTGCTCGTCAGCATGTGGCCTATCAATTTCGGGGTCTTCAGGGTTGACGTGGGGATTTATTATTCATTAATTGTTTGCATTAGGGTAAAATATGGTCAGTGTATCGCACGTTCGCAATGTTGAATTATACATATTTTAGATGTTATTTCAATAGAGAACTATATTTATTGTCATGCAATACCCTCAGAATGCTTGTTACAGTATCTTGTGTTGATTGTCAAGTATCGTGCTATGCACTATCTTTCATTAAGATGTTAATTATTTAAATCAGTACATTTTTACTCCGAATAGGATGCAAAAGTCAGATGCAACAGATAACATGCAAAGTCTCGTTTTAAGTGAACCGCAGCATGCCATGTAGTGCAATATTGTTACGTTATTTGCTTTGCGTATTGCAATATTTACATGCTAATGGTGATCTCGGTTCCAAATAAAAGAAAAGGATATAGAAACCAAATTACAACTTAGGCTTATTTTATAGTGAACTGGAATTGTTTTCGAAAATCTGGGAGTGTATATTTTCCTTTAAATCCGTCTGAATTCATAAATTAGATCAACATTGAATGTGATTTACGTCGTTGCTGGTATTTAAAGACTTCCAAGTGGGAAGCCGACTAAAAACTTTAAAAACTTAAACTATACTTAGTCTAGTCTACATCGGTGTTTTTGGAAGTTTTCCAACAAATTTCACGTGGTATTTTATTTTAAAGATTACGCAATTAAAAGTCATGGCATACAATAAATATCATAACATCTGAATAGTAGAATCTGATAAAAATAGTATTGAACATCGCGTTTGTTTATTTCTGTTGGGTAAGAGTATAAAATATATACAATTATTGTTATTTAGTCATTTAGTTAATAGTTACAAAAAACAACTGACAGAAAAAAAAGATGATAATAAGCTGAAGCTTTATGTTCTTTAACGAAATACCACACCGTAAAAGTATTATCGTTGTTAATCATAAAGCCATAATTATATTAAAAATTAATAACTGACACAAAAAGATAACTTATCAGCAAGCAAACTGTAAAAAGACCCACAACAAAAAATGCGAGATTCTATTAAAATTCACGTGCAATAATCAACCACTTTTAGCTTAAAACGTACAACAGCAAAAAAAAAAAAAAAAAAAAAAAAAAAAAAAAAAAAAAACGAAAGCCTGTGACTACAGGTTCCGGACATAGGAAAATCGTGAATATACATATATTGAGACAAAAAAGTAATACTGTGCAACATGGTCATGTAGACTGTTATGCTCACAATGTATTTATCATCTGATAAACACTTCTGACCAATTTAAATGCTGTGAATACGTAAAATAATAAGTCACTATAATGAGCCAAACGTCACTCAATGGGTTTCAAGCCTTTGTTCTTTTTCTTTCGTTGTATCTTTTAGTTTGTTTTGGATTTGTCTTGTCTCTTTGGACTATGTAATTTTGACTTCTCACATGGGTATTCTACACTGTACTTAAAAATATAGAACTTCATGATATCTCAATGATATTTGATTTCAAACAATGACTTTTTTATTATTTGAGTAGTATTTTTAGACAAGCTTTATTTCTAAGGTCTTCCCCCAACCTAGTCTCTCCTCGGTTGAAGTCATCACTACAGAAATTTTACGGTCGACACCACAGTCTTGTCTGCCAATATAGAACATCCGTTTCTTATGTGAAGAGGGATCTTTTTCCTATTAATTTGCTGAGTAAGCAAAAGCAGGCTGGTTACTTTTCTCGTCTGGTCGTTGTTATCCAATTAAACCTTTCCCTGTACATTGGAATGATTAATACCGGATTAAAAAAATGGACAGCGCGGCGGTTATGTTTAAAGAGGGAATAACTGCTTACATTTCCGGTCCACCTGGGTTCAACCCCGGTTTGTCTGGTCGGGTCTGCATTATTTATAGTTTATTTAGTTTTATATGTACACTGTGTGTCATAGTGCTGTCTTGCTCTTCAGTTTTTTTTCGCTACCTCTTTGATTTTCTTCGTTATTTCTAGCTCTTAGTAAAAATTTTTCTTTTTTGCCTTTGTTCTAGTGCATTTCGTGCAACAATTCATTTTGTTCTAACTTTCTTAGTAATCTCCTGTTTCATAATATTTATGTATCCACCATTTTATTTAATTTTTTTTGTCTGTAAAAAACCCTTCCCTTTCCGTATAAATACAAAATTACCAATGTTGAATAAATATGGATAATTTTGGGTATACTATATATGTAAATTCCAAAGAGTAACATTTTGTCAGTAGCATTAGCATAGGAAGTCAAAGATCCAAACAGAGCAAAAAAGTCACTCAAATCCAAACAAATCGAAATTGGAAGACAAATCTGACAGCAGAATACGCAGAATGGTACTTTAACAAACGTCACAAAGATACTCTTGTTCTTAAACATGTTGGTGAGACTGGGGCGTTTGTGTTACTGATTAGAATGATACGGCCATTTCAGACAATAAAGCTGGCTGCAATAAGAAGCAACACAGATATTTATAGCACGCAGTTCAAAAACATATATCTGAATAATAATTTTTATAGCCGCTTATTCGCTTGATAAATGTAGATAATCATAAGTTTGAAAGTCAGTTGTTTAAGTTATCTTGGTGGTTTGTCTGAGTTAGAATTAACAAAATAGTACTTATTTATCGATTTCTTATAATTACAACCGTTACTATAATTTACTCCATCGAACTTTTGGAATTAGAAATGTATATCACTTGAATGAAACAAATTACATTCTTTTAAAGCTTTTCAGACAATTTATTTGACACTTTATTGCAAAACAATCTGTCGCTCAGTAAGTCTCCAAATCGGTAGTGACAAATAAAAATTTAGTCGGTTTTTAAATAAATGCCACTCTCCCCTGTATTTGCTTCACAAGTATTACAAGAAATTGTGAACATTTAGATATTTACGGAATGAAGCTTTTAAGCATTTTAACGTATTGTCTCATTTATAGATTTAAATAAACAAAAAGAATTTTCGTGCTAAGAGTCTTGGAACTGAAAAGTTTTTCATTTTTCAGACGGTCATTAAGAAACAAAATGGTATAGTGCTTAAACAATGAAGAATGCATGTGGAGAGGAATTCAAAGATACCAAAGGGGCAGACAGAAATTGTTAAGTCGTTAAGTCGGAAGACAGACAAGACCATGGCCAACAAATTGAAACGAAAGACAAACATAGAACACACACCACTACACTGAAAACTATAGTGTAAATCATAAATTAATTTTTGTTGTGGATATCCTTCATTTCGAATGTTTCGGATTAATTATCGAAAATTTAGTTGATTGATTGAATGTTTCCCAAAAACCAGCGGAAAATATTACATGGATTTTCAAAATGAGAGCCTATTAATGATGAGTGTTCCCTGTTTTGTACTAGTTCGACGCGCCGGACCGGATTTTTAACGTGCTAGCTCACGAAAGCAACAGTCCACAGGAAGACATGACACTTTTCCAAGACACATTATTATCAATCCGGGTCGACCTTCATTTGCTCTTATTCTTTAATGCTTCGTGCCTAGCGGAGAATCGGCAAATGTAGATTTTAATATCTGTGGTTTGACCCTACTGAGGATATCTAACCAACGACCTTCCGCAATCGATGCGAGCATGCTAACCATTACACCACCAAGGCGGTGGCGAAAAGATGTAAAAAACAAGTTTTCAAGGCGAAGTTCAGAAAGATATACTTCATTCAATAGGTCTTGTTGGGCAAAACTGATGAAAATAAAAATTAATATATTCAACAGACTTACTATTAACAAAAAGTTTTTTGACAAGTTTTAGAAAATGGTTCTACTTGTGAACCAAAAAAATTGGGAAAATTGCTATAGCTCTTTATTTTATGATACATGTGGAATCTGTTAAATATATTTTATTTATGAATTTCTCTTTCATTTACTTGTATATTTTGTTGAACCATTTACCCAATGATGTTTCAATTCTTTCCTCATCGAGCAAGTCTTTAAAAAAGTCTCACTCACTACTATTCTGTTTACTCAATTAACTCTACTAATCATGTCCACCCACTTACTCACTCCCCCACCTACTCAATCACCCACTCATCTGATATGGAGCCGCGTATTTGGGGACTTCGATAGCATTGATAAAATTAAAAAAATGATAAAAAAAACAATAATTTTGATGAATAAAGTAAATCATGGGAGTGAATGAAGGCAATATAAGAAATTTCTTCTCAATATACTTAATATGTCGATAAATCTATGTTTGTAAACAAAATATTATGGAAAACGAGTACTTCGTATTGTTTACAGACAACGACTGTAACGAAAATATTTTTTTAATCATGCCGACATAAGTCATGTCGTAGAGAAACAATAACATGAGGTCAAGTTAATTCTATAATTTGACGATTTTGCTAAGTTACCACGTGCAAAGGCTATTTTTTAAATAACGTCAAAATAGCATATACCTGTGCTAGATGAACACTAAAAGCTTTTTTAATATTTTGTTTCATCGTCATATTTGTCTATGAGTAACAAATCGGTTTTTTTTTCATTTGTGACGACATATAGATTACCAAAATGGAGTGAAATTCAAGTCCTGTTAAAGTTTATCGAGGTCTTAAGATTTTGAACTTTCACAAAAAACCTGGTAAGATAAGATTCAGACTGTCTCACTCAGTGTCTTTATCTATTAAATGGAGAAGATTTGAGTAAAAGTCAAGGAGACCACATCGATCTTCGTAAAAAGGGCAAGATTGTTAAGTCGGATGTCCTGAAGGACTTTAACAAAGATGGATACCTACATCTTGTGACGAGCACTAGAACGCCCCTAACAAATAAACGTCCTTACGTGAAACTACATGTAATCAAATCTTACTTTAAGTTTTACCACCGATTTTACACTGATTTTGACATTGAGGATCCCACGCTGGGTGTCACGCGCGAGATAGAGGATGTATACTTTTCGAAGCACCTGATCCTACTTCTATTTTGTAAAGGAGTTCTTGGAGTCCAAACCTTTGTTTTTTGTATCCTTTCTTATCTTTTAGTTTGTTTTGAATTTGTCATGTCTCTTTGCACTATACACATTTGATCTCTAGAAGAGGTAATTTACACTGGACTTACATATAAATACAAATACAAAAAGACCAAAAACCGTTTTTACAATGTTAACCTTTGAAGCGCATAATTCTGAGTGTCAGACACAGCATTGTTGTGAGTGTAATAGATCTAAATTACCCGTTTCACAGAAGAAGACGGAGTTTTCCTATTAAGTTTTAAAGTAAACCAAACAGTTTGCCTCCTCGGCCTGGTGGTTGTGGTTCAAAATGACAGTCCAAATTAAACGTTTACGGTTCCTTTACGGCCTTCGATAAATAACCGTGGTCCATACCATTAAGGAAGCCCCAAAATACCAAATGTGAAACCGTTGAAAAATATCTATTCGTTGTTCGTGTTCTCGAGATTGATGTGTCTATCGATTTTCCCCTTTTGTTTGGGCCTTTGGTTTTCATTCGCTCCCTACTTTGAACTACTAGCCTAGAACACACTATTTCTTTGAAGTTGGTGCTTATTTTGATTTTTTTTAATTTTCGATTTAAACTACTTTATAAAATACCATTCTATGATAAAAATTCACTTGGAGCATCTTGCTTAAATAGCAACTACTTTCGAAGACTGGTTCCGTTATGATAATTTTTCACTTATATTATCTTGCTTAAATAGCAACTACTTCAGAAGACTTTTCCTTTTTCAAAAAACAAATGTGTTCTTAATGCAGAACTATCCCTTGCCACCGTGATGCGAATATACGTAGTTATTCAAGCAGTTTTAAGCATTCACATTCGAGATGATTTTCGAGGGTCTTTTGTCAGATTTTTTTGACAGGTAATGAAGCTTTGCTTCCTCATAGGTCAAGCTATGTTATTAATAGTGGCAAGAAATAATTGCTAAATTCTTTTAAAATTTTCTTTCATAACCATTTTGTTGTAATGTTAAAATACAATATGATTAAGAGGAACCAAAGACACGCGTTTCTAAGAATAAACGTTCATGTACATTGTAAAATACAAAATTACCAATGTTAAATAAAAAGGAGAATTTTGGTATGTTTTATGTACATTTCAAGGAGTAACCTCTCATCAGTAGCGTTAAAACCAAAAATAGGAAGTCCAAGATCTGAACATAGAAAAAGAATCACTCAAACCTAAACGAATCGAAATAGTTAAGTCATCCGCCATGCTTGATTGTGTTTTGTAGCCACGTGTCAGATGAGTTCAGTCATAACTTATGTAAATTGTTAATTTTTTACTACTTTTAGCTGCATTATACAATTCTAAAGGCAATAAACCGCTTAATTGATTTATCTTGACACATACAATACCGCAACTTTTTTTTTTCATTTGAAAACCACATTGTAATTATAAAATTAAAGTCTTAACCTTTATACACGAATGAAAAGCAGGATTTTGCATAAAAAATAATGAACGTTTATCAATTATGTTAATGTAATCTAGGGTATGTATTAAATGAATGGGAAAATGCAGTTTTTTGTTACAAAACACGTTTGAAGCTTATTTTTAATATATAAGGGAAAATTGCGGACGACTTTATAATGAAATTAAAACTGTTTTCTCCTATTTATCATATTAGATTTTTATTGTAGTCTTTTAGTGTGATATGATACTATTCAAATGAATTTATATCATACATACTAAAATTTCTTGAACGAAAAAAAAATCATTTATTCACCAACAAATATTGCTTTGGTGCAATTAAAATTTAAGAGTATTATTTGAATGTTTGCCAGCATAAATACGCAAGATGAGATTAATTGGCAAAGCAATACCAGCAAATCTTCGAATAAAACACTGCTAACGCCATTCTAATGCAAATTGATAGAAATAAATTCAACCAGAAATTGTTTTAATATTCAATAAGCGCCTGCCCTTATTCTCCGACAGCATCAAACATGAATTTGATGCCATGACAATTTCAAGGTATTCTAATGATAAATCAACATTATAAACACTGATGCATTTGAGTAACACGATAGGCGACACTAGAATATCAGGAGTTGCTTACCCTTCCCTTTTTTTGTAAAGTTCTTGTTACTACAGGTTTAAGCTTTCAGTGCAGTTTTTTGTGTAGTTTTTCTATTGTTTTATTTTGTTCGCCATGGACTTGTCTGACTTTCTTACTTAACGATTTCTTTCTGCCATTTGTTATCCTTCAATTCGATTTTTACCCGTTGATACTTATTCTTATACTATTTTAGTACCATTTCATCAAAGACAAAATTAACAATGTGCTAAATTGAGTAAGGAAACAAACACAGTTAATGTATCCTCGTGGGTGCTTTGTTTGACGGTAATTACCTACATCAATTTGAATTCATCAAAATATTGATGGTTTTAAAAAAGTTTAATTTTCAAAAACCACGCAGATTTCAAATTTTTTAGGAGTCTTTTATCTAAATTCAGAAATGTGAAGTTAATATGCGAGAACAATTACTCATAAATAATTTTGTGTCGATATTCATTGATAATAAGATTTTTTAAAAAGAAGATGAATTAAAAGAATTGACAGAATGTTAAAGTTTAAAGCAAATATTTCTTCTCTAAACAATTGAATGGTCTAATAAAATTTTCGTAAACTAAAAGAAAATAAACTTTCGATTAAAAACACTTTTACGGGAATCGCAAAAAATAAAATATCCTGAATGCAACGCCTGTTTGGTAGATACGATTTAGTTATTAAAAAATACGACAAACTCAAAAACAATTACGAATGTTATTAATAATAAAACAATGGAGGAATAGTACGGAATAAATGCCAGGAGACAGCGAGATAGCCCTCATTTATAATTTCTTAAAATATTAATTCGTTTGTGTACAAAGAGCTTTGCTGGATTAACTTCCATAAAACTTAAGTGCTCACAGGCTTTTTAATCCCGCCACATACTTTATGTGCCTGTCACAGGCCAGAAACCTGTCATCTAGTGGATGTCTTGTTTTTATGTTTAAGTGTCGCTCGTTTTGCATCGTTGAATTATTTTGCCGATAATTGGCAATTAGTTGTTATATTTGAATATCATCACATTTAATTTTAAGGATCTTTTACAGCTTGCCATTAGGTGTGTAATGTGTCCATTATTGAAAGCCTTAAGACAGTTTAAAGGATTTACACATTTTCGATATCTGTTTCATTGATAACCATACCCAAACTCCTTTTTGCTATACTTTTACTAAAAAGTGAACATATTTCAAAACGGCGTGAATGTAAATGGTATAAAGTGTAATATCAAACAGAAAAATTATTATCAAGCTTAAGGTAAAAATTAAGAAAATAGAACTTCTGTATAAAGAGGGGTTGCAAGTAGTCCAGAAAGGAAAAACCCTTTTTACAGCGCGATATATGTCGTGAAACAAGTCTATCTCCAACTTTAATTCAAGAAGAGATAAATTGTGATTTCGAACAACAAAGTAAAATACATTGATATCATCGGAATAAACAAATTCGTGAGGACGACAGTATATCTAAAAGACATAAAACCTTAATTGTTGTAGCATAACAAATCTCTCTCTTGCCACATAAATAAAGGGAGTTTACGATAGGGAAGGTTAAATTTTATCCTGTTTATGATAAAGTTTAGGAATAACTTTAATCCTTGGCCTATATGTCTAAATAAAATCTTTAAAAATATGAAGTAGACCTATTTGTATCTGATCAAAGTCAAGGATCAAGTTTTAAAGGGAAAATTCAAACTTTAACGATATCATAATGAAAAAGCAGTGAGCATATTCAAAACAACCAAAAAAGGCAAAACAAACCAGTTTTTCTATCACCTTGCTTGCCATATTTCCAAAAATCGAAAAAAATTCTATACAAATTTCTCAATGTATCAAAACATTATTGTCTGGTTATCCGGAGTAAATACATATTGAAGAGTAAAGGTATGTAATTAGGGAGAGAAACATTAAGTTCCGATATTCTGACACGTTCATATTTCATTTTTCCAAAAATAGAAAATTTATAGTTTAGCTTTGATCAAATTATACAGAACTGACTATATTTATATTCAGTGTGTTGATATATAATATTAACGCCGATATCGACTGTAGTTTTACCTAACAGTTATTATCTAACTATAAAATCTCGCGAGATTGAGATGTGAAATATTTACTGCTACTTAGCACCAGTAAGTATAGACAAATTCATCAAAATAATAATACAAAATAAGAACAATTGTCAAGGCTAAAAATGTGTGAAATAATACATAACAGAACAAATTTTACCGCATTATAAGTGAAAGCGACATGAAATCACTAAGTGAAGTACTGCA
Source organism: Geukensia granosissima (assembly GCA_032357055.1). Lineage (NCBI taxonomy): Eukaryota > Metazoa > Mollusca > Bivalvia > Mytilida > Mytilidae > Geukensia > Geukensia granosissima. The sequence goes on along the minus strand of JAULBM010154474.1, from coordinate 459 downwards.
AAGTTACTGTAAATTACGTGAAAGTGACACAATTCCGGAAGTTGTAATTCTCTGGTTTACATGTATTAATCTCAAGTATGTACTAAGGTGTAAATATACTAAATAAATTCCTTAGGATTTCAACCAAATTTTGGACTAGCCATTTTACTTGAAGTTTAACTTGACTGACACCTTATATATCCAAGCTGACCGTTGCCTTAGAAAATCACTTAACATTTTAGGCTAAACTAGAGTAAATCATTTTCCATAGGCGGCCATTATAACATTTTTGCTAATAAAATTTTTACCTGAAGTTCAGTTTCAGTGACACTTATTTCTTCTGAAAGTGCCATGATCCAGGCAACCCACCCAAGAAATTTTCAGCTGATTGACCTCTTGACCAGTCAGTTCAAGCATGTTTAAAAGGTCAAATTTTACAAAATATTAGCCTGCCTTTGGATTTTCGTAGAAAACAAATTA
>JAULBM010154365.1:0-18108 GCA_032357055.1 Geukensia granosissima | reverse complement strand
CTAGTCAGCTGCAACCCTCTATCAATAAAATCCTGATAGGAAGCACAAGCCCTGGAGTAGCGTATCAATTGAGAGATCTGCACTCCGTATACAGGTGCGGCTGGAATGTTGCTAGACATGAACGGAAAAATTACAATCGGAAAGTCAACTCTCTTGTCGTAAAGTTTTCTTTTTATCCCGCTCTTACAGTCAATTTCTAGGTGTAAGTCTAGGTAAGAAGCCTTTATGTTGATCATGTATGTCCAAGTGAAAATGTCCTGTATATATTTTATAATCAATAAAAAGCACGTTTAATAAACTGACAGGAAAAAATTAAATCTGATATTTATGAAAATCAATGTTAAAAAGACTGCAAACTGACCACTAGAAAAGACGGAATTTACAATTTAAGAGTTTCCCACAAGACCTTAAACCATTGTACGGATTAACTTTATTTAGATAAAAAATGTTTAAAAAATTAAATATTCAATTTGACCCACTTACAAAATATTTGTGTATTTGGTATTTGATATTCAATTTAAACAACAATCAAATCAATGTTTGCTTTATATACACCATGTATATTGCAGTCTCTTTTAAATGATTTATAAAGGTAAGAATTAAAGAATTTTAGAAGTTCCAAATCTCACTCTAGTGCAGAATACTCAAGCAATAGATCAAAAGTGCATAGTCGAAAGAGACAAAACAATTTTAAAACAATCTAAAAGATCAAACGTTAACAAATAGAACAAAAGCTTCTAATCCGCGAACTCCTTTAGAAAGCAGGAGTAGAATAAGGTACTCATGAAGGGAAAGCATTCCCTGTCTTGCGCGCAAAACACCTCGTGAAATCCGGTAACAGGTCCATAACTAGTTTAGATACACTGATACCAAATGGTTCAACCAATTATTGATGGCGACCATCAAATTTTAGGAGGGACGACTTTAATCTTGATTGGATGTATCCTTGTTGTAGTAAGTTATGCGAAAACCGAAATGCTCTCTTCAGAAAATCCTGATATTTGGAACAGGCATGAGAGTATCGAATCAACTGCGAAAAATAAACCCGTAGGTAAGGGAAGCAGGAAAATTGCCAGATAAATATGGGAAGTTTACAATAGAAAAATTGTAGTCATCCCGTTTGTCGTTAAACAAGTTGTTTTTTTCAACAGTCTGTTTTAATGGCAAATTTTATTTTATTTATTGTGCATTTTGAAGATAACAATTTCAACAACGAGAACCCTGAGAAAACGAGACAAGCTCATAAACATAATCTTTTTATTCTTTATATTTTAGACATCGATTTCTGTTCTGGTATTACATGTTTAAACGGAGGATTATGTGCTGACGACCTTTTTACTTATACATGCAACTGTCCTGTGTCACACACTGGAACCCACTGTGAAACAGGTAGGAGTTAAGAGCGAATATTATAGTATTGCAATGTCTAAATACATTTTGTGAAAATCCACCCAATCTGTTGAGTTTGCATCTTCAACCATACAAGTCCAAATACAAGTTTACTCATGTTAGATAAATGCGGAGATTTTTTTTTATGCTATATGCTCGTTTAAGGGAGTAACTTCTAATCAGTAACATTCAAGCATTCTAATCAAGTAGAGAATACTCATATGAGAAATCAAAAGTGCTTAGTCCGATGAGAAAAGAACGAATCTGAAGCAAACTAAAAGATAAACTGAAAACAAAAGGAACAAAAGCTAAGAACCCACAAACTCCTTTACATGATGATCTTACATATTATTTCATACAATTTTTCAACAAATTCAATAATCTAAGAAAAACTTTACACAATTTCGAGCGTATATGGCATGCTAAAAACAAGTCTTGTTTAGCAAATGTTTAGAAAGGGATAGTTAATTCTTTTGATTTAAAAAAATACAAAGGCGGTAATTCATATATATTGTTAAAATTAAGCACCTTAAATTTGTTTCAAATTTGTCTTGTCTCTTTGGACTATACACCTTTAATCACTCTAATTGGTATTATACACCGAGATTTATGGATAAATTTACCGATAAGTCCTATATTTACAATATTTCCGTAAAAGGTAGGATGTGAAATCCCATGTTTATCAATTTCCACAAAAACAGCCAATCTTTAAAATTACAAAGAGCTGATCCTTTGCGATCCTCAGGTGGTAAATAGGATGAGACTTCTGATCGGGGGCTGCAAGGTCATAATTCGGAAAGCCATGGTGTGTGACGTGTGTAGATTTCGAAAAAGAGATGTCCAGTGCCGCTACAAAAGGATAAATTTTCGTTCCTACCCATCACTCTAATTTCCAGTGGCAAAGAAAAGCCTTTGCTTTGTCGTGTCCAAAACCACCCTGGTAATGATAATTGTAAGACTTGTTTTCGTCCTTGAGATGCATTAAATATATACCACTGGAAGTTAAGCAATTAACGATCAATCAATAAAAGAAATCTTTTTTTTTATTAGATATTGACTTCTGTGAAGATGTTATCTGTGAAAACGGGGGCACATGCAATGACGTAATAACAACGTATAACTGCACATGTCCCGCATCCCATAATGGAAGACATTGTGAGACAGGTAAAAGAAAACGAAGATAAACATCTATTTAGGGCCAGTTGGCAAAAACAAAACAGCACTGACCATTCGTTGACCTTTAATCTTTTTTGAAGTCAACTTAATACCTACAACCTTAATTTTGATGAGAAATTTTTGATAACGAATGCTTTACCTTTTACGTATGATGAAAGATTTTCTACAATTGTTGCATATAATAATTAATAAAAGTTAAAGGGGGAGAAAGGTTTTTTATTTCCAATAAACATTTGAGGAAACAAAAGGTTGTGTTAGATATTTGACGTCCTAGGTAAAACTTGTTTAAGGCCTATCTGTTAAAGAGAAATAAACACCGAACTGGATTCTGTAAACGTAAGGTCCAAATCGAAGAAAAATCTCAATTATTCATATTTTATATTCGGATATATCTGATCTCACTTAACCTTTACTGTTCTAAAGGATTCCTTACCTACTCGTGGGTTTAAGTACAAAACACTGTGCTTTTTAAAGTGGAGCAAATTTTCTCCTGGTCTGAATGTTTTACAGTCACATATATTAAGTTTTTCACTTTGAATTGATATTTAAAAGAAATATTTTGAAGAAATCGACAGTTATGATTTATTAAATGGTACATTGTAACAGGGACTATTGTTCAAAATCAATCGTGTACCTCTGTGTCTGAGGGCCTACTGTGACCGCTTTTGCTTTTTTCGCTGAAGACTACAAGGTTTCAAGAGCGCCTTCCCAGAAAAAGCAATTGTGATATTATAAAATAAAAAACTTTTCCTTGCAAAATATTTACCCCATCCCCCTTCTTTTTGAAAAAATATTGGATCCAGTCAAAGTATCTAAATTTTCTAAGGTTATTGTCGTTGCATAGATAAAAGTGGATACATATCCACAGACACGGCAGTCACCAGAATATGAACAAGACGGAACATGTCACTTCTAAATATATATCACTTATAACTTTTTTGTGTTTCATTCGTTAAAATTGTAGTTAAAACCATTAGACAGACTTGGTGGAACATTTGGCAAATCTAAGTAAACGCTTCGTAACTTTGGTATTCAATACAACGAAAGGAGATCCAAGTCTTCAAAACTGACATAAAGGTTTCTCCTTTTTGAAAGTATTGCAGCTGTGTTAATTTGATTGCAATGTGTGTTTTCAATGTCTCATTAATTAAACAATGGATGTAATGCTTTCAGACTAAAGTGACAATATTTCGGGCCTTATCTGCTGTTTTCAAGATCGGTATAATTGAATTTAGTCAATATCGATATCTTTGGAAATAGATGTCGCTATTGTACTCATTGACGTTTAACGTCTGCTTATTCTTATATTATTAATATACAAAATTACCAATGTTAAAGAAATGTGAAAAATTTGGGAATGCTTTATGTACATTTCAAGGAGTAACCTCTCATCAGTAGCATTGGAACCGAAACATAGGAAGTCAATCATTCAAATACAATGTATAGCAAAAGAAGCCCTCAAATCCAAACAAATCGAAATGGGAAGCCAAATCCGACGGCAGGGACCACTACTAACTGCTTTACTTTTAATAAGTGACCTTTCAGCTTTCATCCGAAGGTTATAAATGTCCTTCTCTCTGTTTGCCCATTTTCCATTGTCACTGATAAGACTTATCGGTTATGAAGATGTTGTACGCCTTACTATGCTAATGATAACATTTAGAGCTTGTACAATGTTTTTAGTGTTTTAATAATTATTGACACAATCTATGACACATATCTACCAACTGATTCTATCCCATGCATATTTTTTCAGATATTGATTTCTGTATTGGTGTAACCTGTTACAACGGAGGAACCTGTGTCGATGGCCTGTTCGATTACTTCTGTACATGTCCTCTTACACATACTGGTGACAACTGCCAAACAGGTAATTTCAATATCAGTCAGAAACTAATATTCCATAAATCAACTTTTTATTTCCATATGTTTTCTATTTTAAGTTTTTGATATTAACATTTAGTTAATTTGTGCTAAGATGTTCAACTTCAACTATACAATAAACAAGACTACAATTTTTTTAGTTAAAATTTACAAGTCAATGCAAAAATCAGGTCAAGATTTTATTGATAGACGGTTACAGCTGACCAGAATGTTACTGAGCCATGGGTTTCTCAGGGAAAGATTAGAGGCATCACTCCGGAAGTTTTTCGGTCGCCTTTATGATTCGCTTGATTGTTACGAAATATCCATTTCACAAATGACAATGGATATCTTCCCACTGTCATGAATGCAAATCCGTTTCTATACCGGTTGTAACTAACACCGATTGCAACTATATACCGGATTTGACTACTGAGTAACACGACGGGTGCTACTTGTGGAGCAGGAGTTGCTTACACTTCCGGAGCACTTGAAATCATCCTGGTTTTTGTACGGTTCGTGTTACTTCAGCTTTATTTTTCAGATTAGTGTCATGTGTTTTAAGTTTGTCTTTCGTTTCATTTTGTTGGCCATGATCTTGTTTTTTTCCTAATTAACGATTTCTGCCTGCCCCTTTGGTAACTTCGAATTCCTTTAAAATGGAAGACAGTGGGGTGATGTTTTAATTTATAGTACAATATAAAATGGAAGATAATTGGTTAAATGTGAAGGAGAAACGGAGGAGTGGAAGAACCCAGAGGTCCACACAAAGCCTTCAGCAACAAGGACGTATCCAGATGGGGCCCAGGATCCTTTTGAAAATGGAAAGATGTTTTAAGCAATTGTTTTGCATGCTGGCGAGTATATATTGGCAGGTCCCCCTTTCCAAAACGCAGATATACTTATGTATGGGTATATTTGTTGGCAAGTGCTCCCCAAACTTTCCGCCTCTGAGCAATAAAGGAATTCAACTACTTCAGACGAACTCTAGATCGCCCCAAACCAATAAACCGTGCTTCCATGAAATTAAGTAAATCTTGCCTCAGTGTTATATATTTAAATACAAAAGTAATGTGAGACAAATACTGACCTCTCACTTGAAATACTGACCTCTAACTTGAAAGAGGCACATGATACATATGATGAACGTTTTTTTAAACGTTCCATGATGTCTCTATGACATTCGTGACAATTTACATGATTAAACGGAGACAAATATTATACAAATATGTAAGGGGTGAACCGCAATAATTGGACTACCACGTTATAATATTTGAAGGAATTCGAAGATACCAAAGGGGCAGACAGAAATCGTTAAGTCGTTGGAAAGAGAACGAGTAGGTCAATTTGTAATATTTGTTAAGTGACTTATCCATTACTTTTGCAGAATATGATGATCCAGGATACACTGTTAGTATAGTCTTCGTTGCCATAGCTTTACTTACATGTGGATGTATAGTGGTGTTTTGTGTTGCCAGATACATCAAACCTAATCTACCCAAGATTGGAAACAATGCCAACAGAAGTGTACATGCTCATAACTGGCCGAACAGTGATATTCCGTTCGTAAATATGGATACAGGACATAATTATGGTTAACAGTTACACACTTGGCACTGAACGTATTATCTTGCAAACTATATTAATCAATGTCATTGCTACCATAGTATTAAATTCATATTATTTTTGCTGTATTTTAATCTCTGGATTATCAAACAAAAACATATATACAATCATGCAATCTGCACTTTTCATAAAAGAGGACTTGTGGCCATTGGCCGGTTGTTATATTGTGTTCCACTTATTATTTATTATTTATTCACTATGATATTTGGCGTGTCAAATCACATGAAATTCGGGTAAATGAAAAGGATCGTGAAGGCTTATTTCCGCCCAAGAATTTGGTTTAAAACGTTGGAAAATATCAATTATTTTACATCGCTTATATTGATTAAGAACTGTAAAAAGAAAATCATATATTTTTTTTACGTTTAATTGGTTCTATTATGGCATGGCACGCAGAAATTGCTTTAAATATAAAACTACTAAGGAATTACTTAATTTTAAACAACATCTGATACAATTTTGTCGAATTTAATCAAAAATCGAAGATACCAAAGGGGTAGACAGAAGTCGATAAATCAGAAGATAGGAAAGATCAAAACTGCACACAAACATCAGAATCAATCTTTGCATAATTAATCAAGATCAAGATTTTTCCAAGGCTTTTGATTCCGTTTGACGCACTGTGCTATTCAAAAAAGTTCAAGCTCTTGGAATTGCTGGAATTTTTTTCAAATTAATTATAAATATGTATATCTATTCTATGTAAAAAAATAATACTATATCTCCCCTACTCTTTCTAAAAGAGGGATTAGACAAGGAGATGGTTGAAACCTCTTATTTAATATTTTTGTAAATGATATTGATTTGATATTTGATGCTAAAACCTGTGACCCATTACAGTTAAATACTACAGTTTTGAATTTCCTTCTATATGCAGATGATTTGCTGCTACTATCTGAAACAGAAAAGGTTTGCAATCCTTCTTAAATTCTCTACAAATCTATTGCACTAAGTGGAAAGTAAAAGTAAATTTAAATTTATTATGCTTTTTGAATTGACATTAACTTTTCGTGAAAACTTGTTATGGAAACATAACAGTTTGAGAGTCTTTTTTTAAAGTCTAGTTACAGCTTGTCTTGTGAAAAATTTTGGAAATTTGTGAAATTAAAATTATATATTTGAAATGTATGTATTTTAACTAGTAATTGAACATGTAAAATCTGCACACCAACCTGCATGATGGTAGGCCAAACAGCATGTGAGGAAACGAGTTGGAAGAAAAACTTAACCAAAGTCAATGATGCATGAAATGTGGTCAAAGTGACCAAATTTGGATGGGATGCTTACAGACTCCCCAAGAAGCATCTGCACACCAACTTGCATGATAGTAGATCACACAGAATGTGAGAAACGAGTTGGACAGAAAACTTAACCAAGACATTGATGCATGAAATGTGGGTCAAAGTGACCTAATTTGGGTGGGATGCTGATAGCTTTTCCATTACGCATCTGCACACCAACCTGCACGATAGTAGGTCACACAGAATTTGAGGAATCAAGTAGGACGGAAAACTTGACCAGTATCAATGATGCATAAAATGTGGGTCAAAGTGACCTAATTTGCGTGGGATGCTCACACACTCCCCATGACGCATGTGCACACCAATCTGCATGATAGTAGGCCACACAGTATGTGAGGAAATGAGTCAGATGAAAAACTTAACCAAAGTCAATGATGCATGAAATGTTGGTCATGGCTGACCTAATTTGGTTAGGATGCTGACAGACTTCCCAAGATGCATCTGCAAACCAAGTCTGATGATCCACAGTCATGTTTTACACGAACTAATGTCGGACCTCAAACTTAATTGAAATCATTCAACCATGAAATATAGGTCATGTGACCTCATCTTTTGGTATGGTGAAAGGTCGTGACCTCATGCATCTGTACAAATGTAGGTATTTTAATTTCAAAGATCTGGCTGTGGACGCAGACGCAGACATAGACCCCAAGGGTACTCCAAAAGTCCCCCTCTACTTTGTAGAGGCGAACTAATAATGTGAAATTCCTATAGGGTTCAATGTTATACTAGGTTTTGTCACTGCTGCCATTTTGAATTTCAGAACAGCCAAGGATTCAAAAGTTAACCACAGGACCATCTATCAATCATTTCTACAAAGTAACAATCCAGTCTTTTTTTGTAGTTTTTGACAAGAAGATGTTTGACACTTGGACCAATCAGAATGCATAATAAGTCCTGGTGGCCATGCTGAATTTCGGGCCGGCACCAATTTCACAAATCTGCTTAACATTTCTGCTAAGTTGGGTTGAAATTTGATCAGTGGTTTCAGAGAAGAAGATGAAAATGTGAAATCCCCATGAAGACGACGTATGCAAAGTGATGACAAAAGCTCACACAGACCTTTGGGCCTGGTGAACTTAAAAGGCACTCTTGGCTGAGATGTCATATCCAGTGTTAAATTAATTCAAATCATGGTAGCCATGTTGAATGTTCAAACCAATTCAATGTAACACCATTGTTACATAAACATCAAATAAATATACACACACAAAAACATTCCATTGGTTAAAACGCTATTGACCAGTAAATAAGTCTATCAGAATGCACTATCTGCCCCTGATGACAATGTTGCCTTTCTGATAAAGAACTAAATTCCAATTCTAGTACAAAACTATCTAGAAAACATTACATGAAAGTTCATATTAAATCAGCACTGTTGGTTGATAGGAACTAGAGGAAACTTTTTAATAGATTACTTACAAACCCTTTGTACAAAATGTGATGTCAACATTACACATTTATTTAGTCACCTGGAACATGTAGGCTAACAAAACAATAACAGAAAATAAATTTATTTCAAAATTTTTCAAAAGATGTAAACAAAATTTCTAAAAAAATAAATAAATAAATATATAAATGTAAGTGAGTACTATTTCTAAATATATAACATATTATAACAGCAAAGATGCAAATTTAAAACTTTACAAAAAAGCAAAGCTCTAAATCTGATATCAAAACCATATCATCATAAAGACTGGTAGCATAGACAAAGTTATAAATTGATATAAAAATGTGCATAAAAATAATAACACACCATAGTGTGAAAATTGCATTGACAGTTCAGGGATACAACTTTTAGTAGTCACAGGTAGAACCAGAAGCTTGGTTAATCATTTGGAGGTTTTTTCTTTCACACTTCCAAAAACAAGAAATTTTGATATCAATAATATATTTTTCTGTATGTTTTTGGTTTAAAAGTTTCAATAAGTTTTCTTTATAATATGTTGGCCATGTTTTAATTGAACACTCTCTAACGATAAAAGTTAACATTGTGGTTAAATATTGTTAATACTTTTAAATCAAATTTAACATGGAGTTGAATTTTATTATCAGTTAAAAAGTTAAACCACTGGCCCCAGAATGTTATGCAACACCAAATTTATTACCCTTTATGATATTTTTACAACTTTCTCTGAAGATACATTGCTTGTACTATTCTAATGTCATCATCCAATAACAATTTCTTGTCACAATCACCAAATAAAGCATGACAAAATAATTAATAACAACCTTCAGACTAAATAGTTTGCAAGTTTTCAGAAATCAAATAAAAAATAATGAAGAGATGAAGAGGCTGTCCATGGAATACTCAGGCAGTTGGTGGCACAGGCAAAATTTTGTTTTAAGAAAAATTGCTTCATTTGATATCACAAACGTTTGTTTTCTAAGAATTGGATGTTGATAAATGGATCACTGCAACAGTTTGAGTAATAAATTTCATAGAAAGCACTAAATTATGTATAATTAAGAGATAACTCTGCAAAATACATATAATTTAGTTGCTTTGATAGGGAAACTTGAAAGTATATCGTGAATCATCCCTTCTTCAAAATGAAAAATCCCTATTCTTTTAGATGTATGCATGAGGTCAGAAATCAAACAAAAAAACTGGTGGGATTAATTTTACAATGTGCCATAATTATCATATGATTTGCAAACTCTGTCAATGGCCAGCCTCTGTCAAAACACTTACTCCAATTTAATAGGTCTAAACAACAGCAAGAACAAAATGTAAATTACAAAAAAATAAACTTGTATTAAAGTCACATCTTTTTTTTTTACTGCATACGGTAAGTGCTATCTCCATCTTGATGGTCATTTGAAACTCCTTTGTCATGTTGATAGATGTCGCCACTTCCCACAATTGTCTCCTTCATGACCACTTGATTACTGGACTTGGTACTCTTTAGGTCATCGTCATAGTAATCATAAAAAGGCAGATAACTGGTTGGATGGCTTGAGTATCTTGGTGTGTCATAAGTCCTGAAAAATCATTCAAACAAAATTAACAAATGTGTTTTTTTTTTTGTGTGCGAGTCCCCGCTATAAAATATTCTATATTGAGCAAATATTGACCCTCTAATGTACAACTTTCACAGATAGTATAGCAAGCAATGCAACCCATCTTGCTTTTTTATCACATGATGACAATGTAGTAATAAATCCTCATTAAAACTGTGTTTGGTGACATCTTTTGTTGAGAAACTTGATGTTTAATCATAGGGAATAGCATCCTTTGCATGCTTCCAAGAACTGTGCATCTTTCAAGTATATTTTCATTTTGTATGTGTTTATCTAAGTGGTCCTATTGTTGTTTAGGTAGTCTATTATATGTTATCTGACTTTGTTTGGCGAAGATCGTCTTTTCAAAGACGATAGACGCTAAACAAAGTAGGATTACATTATAACAGAAGTTTTGACTCTTTGATTAAAATTCAATAAGTGACATTTGTCCGTTTAGGTGAATGGATAACGATAGAAAATACAAAAAATTAGGCGAAAAGTTAAACTTTGTTTACTTTAAATAAAAAATGAATTCTGCCTATTAAAAGTAAAAACCAAATGTGATAAAGTTAATTCTAGTCTTACAATATAACTTGAATGAAACTTTGCTGGTCAATTTCTATTTTTATAAATTCTATACTGATGCACAGGTGTTGATTTAAACAAGTTGGTCAAACTTGCGAGGGCAAACGTAATTGGTTTGTCAAAAACTGAGGACAACTGCTAAAACATTTGCCACCTTGGATATAGAGTTTTTTAAGGAGTCACAAGGTAGTGATACTTGATTCCCGATTGGCTGGCGAACTGTAAACTTCAGATATAATTTGATGGTCTGCACACTTGGTTTTCTTTTACAGTTTTTATTTACTTTGGTTTTGTTATTGGCCTCCATGAAGGCAGACCTGTCAAGTATCACAGAATTAGCGCGAGACTCATGCAATTTGATCTCAATTTGTCAGCAAATTCCTTTGATCTTTTGTATTTTCCCTTCGATCTTTGAATTTTTTACCAAATCTCATGCATAATCGTCATGAAAACTTGACAGCTCTGATAAAGGGGAGGCTTACGTATCAGAAAAACATGATTAACTCAGCAATAAGTTGCTTACTTTGTTAGAGTCAGTCAGTTATTATGAAGTTATCCCATTCAAATAAAATTTTGATAGCTTAATCTGAAATTTTAACCTGTGTTTTTTAAAATTCACAATTTGCATTTTCCTGAAACAGGTAATTTGTTCATTTAAAATGATTGACATAAAGTAATCCCAATTTAGGGATGGCCTGAATCTCAAACTAAACTTTTTTGTTGAATATGTTCGCCTAAATGTCTTTTATTGAATGGTGACCTTATGGTGTTTTTATACTGCATTACAAAGAGCCATGTTATCTAATAAGTTGTTTATTCAAAAAATCTGAAATTTCTTTGTGTCCTATATAGGAATAAGAATAATGGTTATCTGTGTCACTTTGTGTCCTATATAGGAGTAAGAATAATGGTTATCTGTGTCACTTTTTTGGCAAAAATCCTTTATCTCTATCAATTTCATCAAATCTCATGAATTTACGTAAAAACATAGAGATGACGTGTCAATGGGACACAGATGCACCCGTCGCTGCAAACAGGATGCAGACATATGAAGGACACACCCTTATTATAAAAGCTTCAAACCAACTTTATCTTGAAATCATGAACTGCATAATTTGCTTTTTGATGTACATGTGCATTCAACCCCTAGCTTTCCCCCATTTGTGTTGGAACCAGTTCATATTAACTTTGCCTAATTGGTAGTATTTTATCTATTTCTTGCATGAACTGATATTTGAAGTAGTATATAATGAGACTTGTAAATTAATCACTTAGTGATAATGCAGATGCTCACAGTTGATTGGCCTATCCTATGATTAGATAACTTTTTGGGTCATTTCTATTGGCCAGTTTCATAAAGTCTCACTCTGCAAAATCCTCATTTAATCTGCATGTACATTCCAACAAAAAAATAGGCCATATAAAATAAAATTAATCATAAGAGAAACATGGTTTCACAACTCGTGGGAGCTTTATATTGCTTATCAACACTCCTTATTCAATTTTAAAATAATAATATTCTTACCAGAGGCTCAATTGTTATTTATTTTGAAGTTGATAACCTGCAATATACAGTTCCCGCATGTTTTGAAATCAACATATTTCATTATAAATGATTTTTTTGCATCCTATCCTTATGTTTCCTTCATGAATCATAATTTATAATTTCAACAGTTGCATCATTTATTCATGTGGAATTTGCCAGACGAAGGTTAACTATCTGTAGCACTGACGAAATTCATTTTATGACAGAAGTATTAATATACTTACAAGTACAGTGGTTCTTTTTCAATATATGTCACTGGCCTGAAATGAAATGAAATGATTTTTATATAGAAATAAAAGGCTGAAAAAATATAATTATTTCATATCAAAATAGCTTTTTGACAAAGTCCAAATTGTTTACTAGAATAGGAAAAAGTAAGACCTAATGATGTCTGAACATTCGTTGCTCAATGATGTTCTTACTGTATACCGAATTTCGTTGAATTTGGTTGGGTAGTTTCAGAAGTTCGTTTATGAGTATTTTCTTAGTTCCAAGGGGCATAACTCCCATAAAAATGAGGGAATCAAAATTTCCTAGCGATATGCAGAACAACATATGATGTCCTATCTACATACCAAGTTTCATAAAAATCGGATCAGTAGTTTCAGAGGAGTTGCACTGACAAGGTCATTTATGACTAATTTCTAAGTTTCAAGGGGCATAACTCCCATAAAAATCAGGGATAAAAATTTCCTGGCACTATACACAACTACATATGATGTCCTATCTACAAACCAAGTTCCATAAAATTCGGATCAGTAGTTTCAGAGGAGTTGCGATGACAAGCTTATTGGGACAGACTGACGGAGTGACCCATTCCACCATAGGTGACGCAGGTAAAAATTACAATATTCGTATGTTGTCAAATTAAACAAGTTGAAAATTCTTCAAGCAGATATGAATATCCTTACTGCAAGGAATATCATCTGAAATTTACAAACCAGAAGTTTACATTGTTTTAAAAATTCCCTGATTGTCATGTTTATATTTGGTTTATCTGTGTTCATTAAGTAATAAACTGTACATATCATTTGGCCATGAATGCAGCTTTACTTTATGAGTTTTTTTTTACTGATCTTGCTATTTTTAACCCCAGCATGTCTGATGAGGGTAAATCCAGAGAATCCACTGCTTTACACAATTAAATTTGACCTTGAATATTTGTTATTTATGTATCTGGATTGTATCTTTCTGGCATATATTCTATATTCTTTCTTAAAAATACAATAATAAAAAGAATTAATAAGAACTGCAACAATTTGAACTGTTTGAAATATCAGATTTATAGGGCTGTTCCAGAATTGATTGTATGGGGGTGGGGAGGTTGACTTGAGAAACTTTATTAAAATTTAACAGGTGGTACGAACATGTCAGAGAGACTGTACTCCAACAACCAGAAAAACAGATGAATTTACAAATCTAAAGGTCTCGACAAAACCTTCAACAAGGGTGGAATACCAGTCCTTGAGAAAAGTTCTAAATTGCCCCAAATAAAAAATTGTATATGGGTAAAATTATGCCGCTCTTACCTGAATATTATCAAAAATGTACACTGAACAGAATAATAAACACAAAGACAAACCTACGACCACAATTCCTGACTTGGGACAGGCAAATGAGACATGTGATGGGGTTAAACTAATTTAGTGGGATTCGAAATCTCCCCCAAAGGAAAAAACTCAAAGAAAACTAAAGCAGTAACAGACGAACTATAAAAATCAAAATATGTGGAATTGTGGAACAAAAATAAGAAAGAATCAACTGAAACTATTTGCATGTTGACAGATTAAAAAGTACCCCTATACTATTATTACTGAATTAGCCTTTAAAAGAACGTGTACAACACTTACCTGTACTCCAAAGCTCGATGAAGATTGACATCATTTAAATCCATTGGATCCCTGTAAATTAGAAACATATAATTTAAAATTCCATTAATTGAATTTCACTTAACAAAAATCACATACCTACATCACATTCTTTGTTAAATTTATGAACATTTGTGTATTTGTCCTTCATTTTAAATTTACACTTAGATTTTTTCGTGGGTAGGATTTATGTCAACATATATTTGTTCCTCATAATGTTAACAGAAGTTCCAATGAAACATTTCTTATAGAATATTTCATTATACTTTTTCCTGTAGGAACATGGATTATATATGGTTTATTCCATCAGGAACAAATATTACAATAAAAGTTCCAGAGGAACTAATATTATATAATATTTCTTCTTTTGGAACTTTTGTTATGGAGGAACATTTGTAAAATGCCATTTACAGCTTGTCATAGGGACATCCATCCTAGTTGAAGGTCTTGTGCAGACATCTTGAATTGAACTTTTGATACCTGCTTGGTAAAATGTAAACTCATAAACTCGATCTGGTATCCTTGACAATTGCAGATATGCCATTACTTTTTTTTCCCTACATAGCAAATAACTGACATATACAGGACTCAAAGTGATTTTACCTTTTTTGTAATTTAAAAACCTCAAATACTCATTTCACAATGCTTCAATAAAAATTTCAAATACCAACAGCACATTTCTTGATGATTTACAAGTCTTTGACTTGAATCTGGACAATCATTTTCTGGCAATGAAAAGCTATTTGTTGTTAAGCTACATGGTGGGGTCATTTATTCACTTCAAAGTCAAGCTAAAGGACAGATTTTGAGCAAGTTACTGAGGTTCCAGAGACAGTTTCCCTAATTTCATATATATTTATAAGATTTGGTTGTTTGGGACATTCTTGATGAGGCCTGGAAAGGACCACTAGATTTAATAATTTCCTCTGTTTATTGCAGAGATGGCATATAGCCTCCTTGACAATTGTCCCATATCTTCTCTTTTTTCTATTTTCACCAAAATGGGCATGATTTCATCTTCCTATTTGTTGTTTAAGTTAAATTCTGTATTCAATACAGACAAAATACGTCATATGGCATTTGGCATATGATCTCTTTGACAATTAACCTGAAAATTCCCTTTTTATATTCTTTTTACCAAAGAGGGCATCATTTCATCATTCTATCTGTTGTTTATATTAAAATGTTATTTAATACAGATGACGTACTTGACATGCCTTTCCGGTACTTGTTCTGGTTCTTTGTATTGTAAAGGTTGATGAACTGGAGGAGCCTGATAAACAGCCGGCATCTGGAGTAAACTCTCCTTACCACTTCTCAATACTCCTACAACCATTGAAATAAATATAATGTAAGGCCATGTTAAATAAATTTTCTGGTTCCCTGACACGACCACATGCTAAAAAATCCCACCGCTGGTGCCAGTTTTTGGAAGAAGGAAAAAAACTGTCTACCCACTCTGGTTTTTTTTTTCAGACAGAAAAAAATTAACTGGTCCCTACTTTTCTTATGAACATGTGAAACATGATTCACATACATTTCATCTGCTAATCACATATATGCATGAGAAAGGAAACATACATGTAGAGCATGTGAAATTCATGTGGAAAAAAATGGATGTTAGACACTGGAAATGGTAAAAGTCTGGAAGAAGGCAAATGCCACCTTTCACAAACACATTATTATGACTCTGGGCCAACCAGTCTTTGCTTTTAATTACTCATAAATGCTGCATGCTAAGGAGAGCAGCTGCAGATACCAATTATAATGATTGATTGATTGTTGCTTAATGTCCAGTGGCAAATATTTTAATATGTATGTTCAGGACGACCAGGGTCAACCAGTCTTTGCTCTTAATCCTAAATACTTAAGCAGCAAATATCAAATTTAATATCTTTGGTTCAACCTGGATGGGGATAGAATCCACAAACTTCGGCACTTGAGGCAAGCAGGCTAATCGTAACACCACTCTAGGCGGTCCCATTATAATGTCCTTGGTTAGACCCAACCTGCACTTGAGACCAGCATGCTAAATATCTCATCACCAAGGAAACAACTAATCTTACCATGGTTGTAACAACAACATATAAAGACTGCTGTGATGGCAATGGCTGCCAAAATACCACACACAATGGCCGCAATTTCTGCAATGGAGAACTTGTCATCAGATTTCACCTCTCCAACCAAAGCTACAAAAGTTTTCAAGAAAATAACAAATGAAAATATTACTATGAATGAAAATCAACTTTAAAAAATTAAGAATAACATAGAATACTAACAAAAAAGTTTATGTAGAATTGACACTTTTTCAGTACTCCACATTCCAACTGTGTATCTTTTTAAATTTTTTTTTGGTGTATTCACATCCACTGTATTCGTGATGGATTATTCAGTTAAAAAAATAAATCCATGGATTAGATACACGACTCATTCGTTTCAAAATACATCTGGTCAAACTTTAGTGTCAGTTTATAAATTTAAAAAAAAATTAAAAGTCTGGATCAATGTCCTTCAAGTTGTATTTTAATTTTTATTGTTGTTTTGTCACATCACTGTCCCAAGTTGTGGCAAAGTTGACTACTCACAAACTTCTAGTAGTTAAACCCTGTCACATACTTTGTGCCTGTCCCAAGCCAGGAACCTGTTGTCCAGTCATTGTCCTTGTTGACATGTTTATTGTTCTTAAATTTATCAATAGAATAGGTTGACTGGTATTCTATAAACAGTTTAATTCAAATTCTGTATTTTTAGAGCCTTTTACAGCTTCCTTCATGGGATGGACCATGGTTCATTGTTAAAGGCCATAATGTGACCTGTAGAAGTTTAATTTCAATTTTTTTGTGAAATTAAGGCTGTCTGATAGACAATCATATGACATCTATTATTTTCATATGTAATACATGTCAATGTTTATTTCAAATAAACAACAGACAAATCTATTCAACCCATTCTATTCATTAATCAAATACATTCAGCCTATTCTATTCATTCATCAAATATATTCAACATATTCTATTCATTCATCAAATATATTCAATCTTTTCTATTCATTCATCAAATATATTCAACCTATTCTATTCATTCATCAAATGTATTAAGCCTATTCTATTCATTCATCAAAACAATCCAACTTACAAGCTCCTTTCTGTTCAATTTTGAACTCTACAGATGGTGAATACCCAATAGAATTTTGAGCCTGACATGTATAAGTTCCCAGGTCTTCTGAACTGTCCATATCTACAACATAGGTGTCTGAGTAATGTTTTAAAGTAATTTTGTCCTTTGTCCAGGTCCACTGTGTAGGTTCTGGGTTGGCCCTGGTTGAGCATACCAACGTGACTGGTTTATCTATGATTCCTTCATAATCAGTCTGGTTTACTGTGCTTATGGGAGCAACTGAAAAAAGTCCAATGAAATCTAGTTAAAAAAGGAACAAGTGTGGTAATGGCACTATTTGGCCCTTAAAATCAAAGCGTTTCAGATTAATTGAAAATAAAGTAAAAATAAGTCCAAAGACATTTTAAAACTTGAAATTAATAACATTGTTGCAGGATCATGGTAAACAGGGTAGTCAAAAGTTGGGAAAAACTAGCTCATAAGTAAAATACAGTCAAAAATGTCACTTTCAGGCTATATTTAGGTTGGTAAACATAGATCACAGAAACATAAACCCCTGCCTACGGGGTTTATGTTTCACAGTTGATTTGATACTCTCGTGCCTGTTCCAAGTATCAGGATTTTCTGAAGA
>JAULBM010154145.1:0-18114 GCA_032357055.1 Geukensia granosissima | reverse complement strand
CCAACCAAGAGGGTTGCCTCAGCCAAACTTGCTTGTGCTATTCAAACCATAGTTAATTCAAATGGTTTTAATGCAAATGTTATGTTGGAAACTGTATGACAGGTGAGCGATGACAGGCTCCTGGGAGTTTCAGGTTTATATTTGGAGTATGCTTTAGCTTTAAAAATTTGCAAAAAAATATTACAAAAATGTACTTTAAATAAGTATAGTACTAGTAATGACCTTAATCCCTTTTTAGATTTTGACTAAAACAGGGTTGTTTCTGCACTAACAATTATGATAAAAGTGCTTATAGTTACCTAACCATTTCTTGATGGGTACGTGCCATAGGCTATTCGTTTAATGTTTACATTTCCCAACGATTTCGGCTTTGCCTTGCTTGCACTAGGATTTCTGACTGTAATAATCGCATTTATCGCAGGGATACAAATATCACAAGCTTCTGAAAACTGAAGACGTTTGCAAAATATTGTAAGCGTTACATAGATCTAATACAAAAAAAAAGCTGCAAAAGTTGTAAATATAATCATCTTATGAGAAATGGGATATCACATCCTACTTTTTGGGGACACGTGGTAAATGGTGCTCTGAAATTTTAGCCACGACCGCATCTTGGAATTCATCTTAATGAACTTATCCGTAAAGGATATCGTCGCAGCATTATTATTAAATCTTTGGATATGGTTTTTATTGGTACCGATATGGACTTTCTTATTGATAGCTTGGTGTATTTATTCAACATTAGTACTTTTGTATTTTGAAACCACTGGACCGGGAGTCCCCGAGAATATTTCTAGCACGAAGAACATTTTGAATTTTTGTCTGCGAGTTACTTTAAACTTAGGTTACTTTCTTGGCATGTTTCAGAATTTTTCTTTACTGAAAACTCGCTTTGCCTTCATTTGTTTACGGATGACGTCACGTCATTGTTGCTAGATTTGTCGTTCGTACTGCCATTGAGTTTATCGCTGCTTATATTTATTTTCTAGCTGAACAAAATTGTCATTATTTTTATATGAACTCCTTTTTAGGTATGAAGTATTTGCACAAAATTTTGTATTTTTCCTGCGTATCATTTTTTTTTTCATTGCAGTGTATTCCAAGGAATGGGGTCCCTAGAAGGGTGACTTGATAAAACAACGTTTTGGTGGTTTTATTCATATGAGAAACAGATTCTCCATCTACTACTAGTCGGTTACGGAATATTTCTCCGCTCTCGAAAGTTAAATTTTCAAACTTTAAAGCTCTCACCAAGGCTCGAGTCTTAAACTTGAAAAATTGAACTTTTTTGAGTGGAAAAATTCCGTAACCGTCTGGAAACAAAAGGAGAATCTATATTAAATCCAGATTTGTAATCGGATAACTTTTGAACGGTTTAAGCGGTTTATTGATTCGACTAGTCTAGTCCATTTAGAAGTTGGTTTTGTTATAGTTCTTGTGTCACTTTTGATTGAATCGATTCTTTCGATTAAGTGATTGTTCATTGGTGTTGATGTCTCGTCATTCCATCTAGCCTTGGAGTGTAAAATGCTGTGATACACCACTGCAGATAGGATCAGGTATACGGATGATGAAAAATACAAAATTACCGATGTTAAAGAAATATGGAAAATTTAGGTATGCTATATGTAATTTCAAGGAGTAACCTCTCATCAGTAGCATTATAACCGAAACATAGGAAGTCAAAGATTAAAATTTAGCGAAAGAAGCATTCAATTCCAAACATATCGAAATGGGAAGCCAAATCCGACGGCAGGGACCACTACTAAGTGCGTTAATTTTCAAGGCCTTTCCGTATTTTTTAGTGTTTCAGAATTTTAGCAAATGCAGCAAATTTCTGTAAAACATTGTTAGATAAATTTCATGTTAGACAAGTCTGACAACTGGGCTGGTGAAAACCCTCGGGAACTAATGTACCACCAGCAGAGGTATCGACCCAGTGGTCGCAAAATACAAAATTACCAATATTAAAGAAATAGGGAAAATCTGTTGTTTCCAGACGTAGTTTTCTCGTTTGTTACAAGGGAAGCATACCTCAGTGGATAACAGCTGCTGTTACTCTTATGCAGCACGGACAAATGGTTGAGTACTAGAATTCTCGAAATACGAGTTCGGACACAAGTTTCCATCCTTGTGTGGTGAGTCGTTAGCATTAGGTGTTGACAATAAGAATTGACCGTCTTTGTCAAAGGTGTCGATTTCAGTATTCTGTGATTGCAACTTAGCAGAAATATTTTCAATTAAGATTGAGTCTTAGAGTTCAGCCAGGTGAACAGTTTGTTGCTTATCCATAAAAAGGCAAAGTTGGGTGATAATCAGTTTCAGTTATATCGCTGCTTGATAGGCTCCATGGTGGTGAATGGAAAAACTGTTGTTCTAATGAAGTTGTCATGGAGCTCTAATCAAGTACTAGTATCTTGTCCATATTGTTTGTGGACACTTGGCTGTGAGTCAATAATTCAGGTTTATTTTCTGTTTCGGTAGTCGAATCCGTTAGCCAATATATTGATCCAAGTGTAGTCCAGATGACGTGAAATCGTGAGCGATCGATATCTGGTTTCTGTGATTTGAAATCTCGGCACATGGTTCTTTTATCATTATGGTCGTTTCTGAAGTAATAAAGGTTTTCTTGAAATTAGACTCCTGATGTGTCAGCCAGGTGAACAGTTTGTTGCTTATCCATAAAAAGGCAAAGTTGGTCGATAATCGGTTTCAGTTATATCGCTGATTGATAGGCTCAGTGGTGGTGAATGGAATAACTGTTGTTCCAATAAGGTGTCACTGAGCTCTAATCAATTACTAGTATCTTGTCCATATTGTTTGTGGACACTTGGCTGTGAGTCAATAATTCAGGTTTATTTTCTGTTTCCGTAGTCGAGTCCGTTGGTGAACCAAAATATTGATCCATTTGTGGTCCGGATTGTCCAGATGACGTGAAATCGTGAGACCGATACCTGGTTTATATGATTTGAAATCTCGGCACATGGTTCGTTTATCATTATAGTCGTTTCTGAAGAAAAAATTGTATTCTTGACATTAGACTCTTGATGTGTCTCCTGTTTATCTAGCCATATTTCTCATACTATCCCAATTCAATCTTTGAGCATACGGTGCATCTAGAGGGTCCACTTGGTTGTACACATGGTGTGCTTGAAACAAGTCGCTTCCAATTAGAAGAAGTATCTTGCAGTTCTATTCTACAAGTGCGATGTATGTCCTGTTAATGCGGGTAATTTTAAGGCGACCTATAGTGAAGTTATTTCTCTCCTGTTGTCAGGAATGTTACTACATTCAGTCAACACGGGTAAATCAAGTGCAATACTCCATTTATCGATCTAATTTGTGGTCTCTCCGTTATGTTGAAAAGACTGAAAACATTTGGAGACGCAAGTGATCGGCTACTCTGATTATCTTTAATTGTGTACATAATGATACGCTGATCCTTGTGGAACACCTCTACTGGCAAAATTTATCTAACATTAACTGTTCTACTTCCAGTGTGTGTGGATTGACTTACATTGTCATGTTCAGATTCTAATATAAATCCTTGGTTATTTTAAATATCACTAATTTCCCTGATAAATGCAAAAACTCCGTAAATGGTGTATGTGGAACGTTGTGTTGGTATTATATCTCACGCTCTGGTGATTCACTTTTCCTGGAGGCCGTACGCTAGTTTCGTAACTATTGGTCTTTTCCTTCATGACGAGACCAAATAGTATTCAAGAAGACTCTGGAACTTTTATTTTCAATTTCCAAAAGGATGTTGGAAAGTTCGTAAAGACGATTATTATATTGTTCTTATTGGTGAGTTTCGGAAAATTTTTCATATCTGTTATCCAAACGTTGCCTATGCGTCCAAATAATTTGTGATGGATTATTGTCATTTCCCACTCTTATGCTGACGGCTTTTGTAATGATGCGACTCCTAGTCACTTTACGAGAAGTTCTAGTTGTTCAGAATCGGAATCTTCAATTTCTTTGATGACACATTTAAAGCTGGCTTTTCAAACGTACTGTGATTCAGCTTGGTCATTAAAGTTGGTGAGCCCCGAAAACGATAAGTTTTTCCGGAGTAAGAACTTGGTTATATCTGATATTGGATGATTATCCATAAGACTGGCTGCCAAATGTTCTAGGTCCGGCGTCGTCGCTGATAATGTCGGTGGGACAGATTTTTCTTGTGCTGGTGCAGCAATATTTTGTTGAAAGGAAACAGATCCAGGTGTTTGGTTCCGGAAAGTGTTGACTTCGGTGAAGTGAAAGTTCCTGTTTGCAAGGAGTCTTAAGTTTGTAACGGTAAACTACGTGGCACAAATATTTGTGTAAATAATCGTCGATCGTGGGAATCGCTGTTAATCGGTATCCGAGTGTTCAAAATTGCCGGAAGATTTTGCTTTTCAAATGTTTAAGTTCACAGTTTCTGGATTATTGTGGAAGTCTGTTTCAACAGATTCGGGCTGCTGGTTAATGAAATTTTATACTCATGTCATCGGGCGTTCACTCTCAAGCTGTATGTCATTGTCAAAGTCTTCATGTCGACTTTCGTCATATTCTAATGCATGAACTTCCGCTTCCGCTGCCGCAGCTTCCCTTTGTGATTAAAAGAACTGCATTTGGGCTCGTAGATGTGCCTATATGGAGCGACCTCTGTTTGTTGACAAGCGTCTTCCGCTCTTTTGTCCGGCGGCTTCTGCCTCGTTTCATCACTTAACTGGGCGGCTTTAGCTCTCTTCTAAGCCTTATATGAGCAAATTTTACGTCTCTCTCTCAGCTTTTTGATTTGCTATTGCAAACTGTTGTTTGGCAAAGGCAAATTTTGTCTTGGCAGCTTTCGCTTTGGCTCGTTAAACTTGGCCACGGAGGATATGTTGAAACAACTCGAACTGTCGGCTTCGGAACAATTGTGACTTTTGGATGCTCTTGTTGTCGTTCACTTCGACAGTTGTGTTAGGTTTCCTTGTTGCTCTTCAAGTGTTAAAATGACAGCGTCGACTTTCTTCTTGCGATTGTTTGCCAGAGTAGCGAAGGTTGCCACATCGCAGGACCTCACCGTGGATCGGGTAGCGTAGGTTGCCACATCGCAATAACTCTCCGTGGATCAGGTGGCTCGAGGAAAAATTTCCCTGAGAAACTTTCTTTTTTGCCGAACGCTGTAACGATTTATTCCTCGACGGATAGGATGTCCAGGACGTTATCCGGAGGTCTGCGGCAGGACTTAAGAACTTAGTCGACACCACACTTGCCTGGCGACGTTTTCTAGAAATTCGTTTCATTTGCTGTCCCTTTTCCGTTAGTGTTCAGATTCGGCTGGCTTCCAGTACAGGTCCGGTACATCGGTCTTGGTTTTGAGTTCCTCCTTAACTTCTGGAGCTGCTGTTTGCTCTTGCAGTATTTCTGCAGACAGTTCTTGCTTATCTTGACCCATGTCTTAAAATAGGTTAGTACTTTTTTTTGTTAGCTCCTGACGTAAAAAGGCACAATTTTGTTTAAAAATTTGAGTCACTAATTCAGTGAATTTCTTAGTGTAGTGTTGGAAACCTGAATAATGTAATTTATCGGTTTCAAACGAATAATTTGAACTTCCTAGGGTCTTCCAGGATTCGTAAAATGAAGCAGGTGTAGCGTCGTCGCAGTAGGTTCTACGGTGTTACGTAATGTAGCTTCCTGTATCGTTGAACAGGTGCCTGTGGATGATCACGAAGTACTATCTGGTTGTCACAATTTTACAAAGCTGCCAGTGGTTCAGAAATAAGATACAGAAATGTAAAACATATAGCCTTTACTTTTCCAAATTCTGAAAGTACCAAAAAATTAAATAACATTTACGATATGTTCAATTAAATTTCATGTAAATAAAATACAACAACAATTATAAAGATGATAAACGAGGAAGGATCCTGTGAAATGAATCTGGAAAAAAAGCACAGTTCAAGTTTAAGTTCGTCGTGATAAATCCGTTATTGCTATCATAGGGGGGGTTGTCTGTTATCAGTTCTAATTTTCTAAAGCATTGACGGAATTTTACCAACCCCGAGGGCGGCCGGGGCATAGAAATAGGCCGTTCGGTTTCTCCGCCTGCAGGTAGAACCCCTGCTAAAGTGGCGTCCGACGGTTCGAGCGGGATGTATAAATACTCGGCCAGTTACAAGGCTAAATTGTCCGCCCCTATCCAACCCGCAATTTTTCCAGTGACAGTTTAAAAGTCCCTCCCTTACCGGTCCCTTTGTTACAGTCTACATACTTATTTATTGTTTGCTAACTTGTTTCCGTCCTAAATATGCATGAAATATTTGCCACTGGACGTTAAACAACAATCAATCAATCAATCAATCGAAAGCTACAATCAATCAATCAATCAATCGAAAGCTACATGTGTGTATATCTTCATGTCTGACATTAACGACCCCACTCCCAGTTTGCATGGACAAGGTAACATGATTTTTTAAATGATTGCTCTCATATGACATAAGACAATCCAGATATTGTTTGATAAAAATAATATTGACTTATTTCTAGTTCTCTTTCACTTTTAATTATTTTTAATCAAACAACATCGCAATTATGTAATAAAACATTTTAGCCTTTTGTATCAGCCGCTATGAGTTTTAATAGACCAACAATTCAATATTGATTTCGGCCTTTGGACCTAATCAATATTTTTTTTTATATTAAAGAGATACGAAGTTAATGTCACGCAGATGGAAACATATCTAGACTGCAAATTGTAAACACAAACAAAAATGTAGGTTGTGACATTAACGTCACTTTCCAAGAATATCTTGTAATAATCATATATATTGACATACGAATACATCCACTACACATTAAAGAAAAATATGTTTTCTATACTCCCTACACTTTTTTACAATAAGCATATATGTTTGTCTTCTATCTATGTTATATTTAAAGGACTGGATGACGGAATCGTCAAGAGTACTGTACAGAGCAACAAAATACAAACTTTTTTTCAAAGATGTTACCATTGTGTTACCGAAGACATGGGCGTTTCAAAAAGGATACACTAAAGTCGCAGGTTCCAAGTTCACCAAAGCACATGTCAGGATAGACGAAGAGAATCCAGTCGTTGGAAAGACTCCTTATGTTTTTGGACAAACAGAGTGCGGAAAACCTGGCCGATACATGCACTTGACTCCATATCTGATGTTTGCTGGGTCGCTCGCTGGTTTTGGAGAAATTGGTATACGTATTCATAAACTATATTTGCACCGAGGGTGGTATACCACTACTTGAAAAAGTTCTAAATCGCCCCAAAAAAGAATTAGTTATACATAAAATAATACTGATCTTACCTGAATATTATCAAAAATATACGTGTTACACAACATTAAGCACAACGGCAAACCTATGACCACAATTCCTGACTTGGGACAGGCACATGAGACATGTGGTGGGGTTTACCTAGTTTAGTGGGTACCCAACACTCCCCAAACATGTGGCCAATACAAATACAAAGAAAATAAAAGCAGTAACCGACGAAATATAACAATCAAGCTGAAAGTCGCACATTCCGACTAGAGGGTACCTTAATTAAACATGCAAAAAGAAGAAACGTACAATATCAAGTCCATTAACTTCCTGTACGAGATCATTAATAGAAATCGAAATTATGTCTGCAATAAATTATGTCCTTGTTTGACTACAGATCTGCACACAAACCACTCTGATAATCTATACGAACCGAATCTAATACCAAAACTGGCAATAGTATTTAGGTAAATGTTTTTGATAGAGTAGTATATTTTCCCAACCTCTCTTTGAAATGCCTGATCAAATCTGATGCGCTATTGTCAGAGTTATATATATTTTGGAAATCCGTTCTCCATCTGTTTAGTACTACATTTTTATCAGTAAGAATATCTCCATTTTCATCATACACTTTCATCGGAATTTGCTCTGATTTGTCCAAGTTTCTTAATTTTGTCCCCAAAATCATTAGGATTCGAAGCTGTCATGGTTTCAAACTCAATACAGAATTTACGCATGTGATGTCTTTCATATTGTCGCAGTAATTGTATCAAAATTTGTACGGCAATGATAACAAGTTTTGTTCTGTGTCTAGATTAGTAAATCTACCATTTTCAATAGCTAATTTATGGCTCCGTAACCACATTTTTGTAATAATAATAATTATATTTATATATATAGTATTGGCTTACACAAATAAAACTACAGACAAAAATTATCGATATAAAAAATTGACTATCCTTATCTTGCTTTAAACAGTCGTAAAGATGTTGTTTAATGACATAAAATATTTGATTACACCATATATCTCCAAGTCCTATTTGAAATAAATTATTCTTGACAAAATATAATCAGTTGTTTTTTTTTACTTGGACACTTTGAGGGTTCTTCCTACAGATATATATAACAATTGCTAAGTACATATACACAATTAGATGTGTTCAATTATTTAAAACAATACTTAAAGATTCTACATTTCCTTGCATAAATAAAAGGCATTCCACCAAATTCAAAATAGACTATATATTACATACTTTAGTAGTTAGTAGAAGATTTTACCTTTTTAAATATGTGTATTTTCTCATCTGCCAGTGCCTTGTGTGCACCCTATATTTCACAACCAAAAATTTAAAATGCTATTTATGTAAGAGCAATATAGCAACATTTAAATAAATATCTTCAATATTACTCCTTATAGCACATACATCTTTCCTTCCTTGATCCAACAATTTATTTTGTAAAGTATTTTATTTACCATTATAGTTTAATAAAACTTTTTAAAAATCAAAATTTTCAACAATTTCAATTTCTTAGTTATTATAAAACCATTTTTCATTTTCAAACACTTTCCCACCATTGTTTTGGTGCTATTTACACAAATTGACACCAACTCATTATACATGTGTATCCAGTTCCTTACGCTATTTTAACGGCTGGTATGTGCATAATTTAGATTCAATGAATGCGTGATTTCTGTTCAGTTTGCCCAGTTAGTTTGCATTCTCAAATCTCATTAAAATCTGTTAAAAGGGGTTATGCAACGGCTGATAAATTTTAGGATTCTCTAAGTATAGGTTCCATTTTCTTACGTTCAAGATGTATGATGTTAACTTGCAAACAAGTGAATGGTTGGAATTCTTTGCATCATTTGTATGATTTGTTTGAGGTTTTGTCGAAATATTTAAAATGCCTGAATTTTTTTCTCAACTGCGTCTAAACCATTCAGTCCGAGTGTTTTTGGTAATTTTAGGTGATGTATTTGTTCACGAATGGGGACATTTTAGATGGGGCCTGTTTGACGAGTATGCATCTTTTGAAGAGGCTAGTTTGGAGTCTCCTTCGGCCTTTTATCTGGATGATGGAACATGGAAGCCAGTCAGGTAATTTCTATACAAAGAATGTGTCTTGCTTTATTTGTGTTTTCCCTTTGACCATGATTGAATTCTGTTTTGGTAGTGGATTGTTTTGTCTTACAATGTTGCTAGGGTTGTCGGTGTAGAAAAATAGGCCGTTTGGGTAACGTCTTCTGGTCCTGAATAAACATGAGATATTTGCCGCTGGATGTTATACAACAATCAATTAATCAACAAAGATAAAGAGTCAGCGTCAGAACCTAATATGATTTGGCAAATGTATTTCTTATTTCTTAATTTGCAATTAGCAATAAAAGTAATTTTGTGTCATTGGTTGATTTTGTTTTTTTAAATTTCTGTTTTTTTTTTCTTCAAAGTTTTAAGTTTTGCTAAAGCCATTATGGTTTTTTCAGTGTTTATTTGTTCTGAAAAGTTTGAGATAGAAACCGATTCCCACGTTCACGAACTGATTTTAATTGGGGTTGGCCGGTTTAAACAAAAAATTCCCGTCCTGATTTTGAATTAATCTGGCTGAGCTGGTCGTTGAAAGAAAAAAAATCTGATAAACATTTTATTCAATATACTACATTTGGAAAAAAATCTTGTCGAAAAGCATATCCTTGGACCCCCTGAAAGTCAACTGAACTGTGGTTGCTTATTGCTACTCCATTACAGTTTTCAACAGGTCTTGAAAATCCTGATTATTTTGATAAACTTTTGAATTTGGTCTCGTTCCGACTATGAACTTAATTTTCTGCTGAGTAGTAAGCAACTATTAATCAATCAATCATCTATTTTTTTAAAATTAATTTGAAAAAATGTAATTTGGAAAATTCTTACGGAATTAAAAAAATGGGGAATATATAAATTAAAGCATTTGGTTTTTTTTTATTGAATGTGTAACTCAACAAAAACACAGGATTTCTGATATCGTTCTTTCTTTTAAATAAACAAAAGTTGCTCTATGGCTTTGATTTTCCTGCATAAAATCCCTAAAATCTGGGAGATGCAGTTATTTGAAATGAACTTAATAAGGGTTGAATTATAATGTATCAAGATTTATCATGATTCCTAAGACTGCAAAAACTAAACATTTTGATTGGTGACCATTTGATAGTCTTAAAGGTTGCTTACCATTGAGATTAGTAACCATTTTACAGGTGTACAGAGGATGTTACAGGAGTTAACGTAAATATTTACACAGGCCAACCTTGTACTCTGACGTCTGATGGAATTCCAGAAAAGGACTGCATCTTTTTAGCTGAGAAGAATTCTCCAGCAACAGCATCATTGATGGGCCATCAGAATGTTATAAAAGTAATTATCTTTACATTAAGCTTCGTTGCTATATTTCTTTGACCATGCTTCCTGTACAACGATCCTAGAGAAGCGATGAGCCAAGATCAAATGTGTCAATAGCATTACTTCTAGCTTAATTGGAGGGTTAAACTACAGTATGTCATGCTGTATATCAATCTGATCACATCGGCCATTTCCGTCATAAAAATCCGGTAAAGTGAAGAATGACGGAAATATACGAGTGTGTTCCGATCGGCTGTATATACAAATTAAAAGATATGGATATCAGGGAGACCATACTCTATTTTAGTAAGAAACGGAGAAAATATTGAATCAAGACCGCTCCTTGTCACGAGAACACACAAAACCTGTGCATTTAATATTATGCGATTTTGCCTTAATGTTTTATAAGGAATTCAAAGATACCAAAGGAGCAAACAAATAAATGCAACAAACAACGTTAACGGCAAATGCCAAACCAAATACACCCTTTACCTCTGATTTTAGTTTTATTTAAAGGGAAACATTTTCCCATTACATCTCTGTTTTTCGGACTGTATAATGTGTCCAAATAAGCATGTTTTCAGGATTAATTAACTATTATTTGTAATTTTTAAATTTGTTTCAATTTTAGACTTTAAGTATCATTTCCAGCTTTCATCAAACATTATAACATGTTTAATTACTATAAATAACAACCGGAGAAAATTTATTATTTTTACACTGTAAATTTAATCAGTTTCAGAAAGTCCAAAACATTAACATTGCATATTATTGGGGATTTTCATTTGAGCAATATAAATAACATTTTTAAAGAATGAAAATTAAATTTCAACTACTGCAGTGTACGTGACAGAATTGGTATGGGATACTTCATTATTGAACTCGTGTATTAATTTTATTTTGGTCGTGGCAAATTTCTCTTGATGTACTTTACAAAAAATTAATGGTGAAGGTCTACAATCCCAAAGGCAGGCACACTATTCCGAAAGTCCACACTTTCAAAGGTCTCTCATTCAGTTTTGTATATAAAATGAATATCTGTGAGCAAATAAGTTGAGTTTGGTTTATAAGACTGAAAAAAAAACACAAAGAGCAGTTGTCATGTTCAATTAATAATTTGTTGAACAAATAGTTATTTTGCTGGATGTCGTATACAAAGTAAACGAGTCAAATTGACCCTATTTCTATTTAAAAAATAACAGGTGTGATATACGTATAACTTATTAGTATACACATTTTAGAAGTTACAATAAAAAATACAAAACTTTCTTCTGATAATATTTAGCTGTGTCTGTTTTTTATTTGGTTTGCTTCCAGTCAACATATTGAAAGCTACCAGTCATGCAGCCAGGACAAAAAAAAACAACCCAGAATAAAAACACAGCCTGTGAGATATATATGGCACACAGGCTAACACCAGTTCATAAAAGTCTATATTTATTTCTGCAATAAACTTATTTTGACAAACTGTTTTACTTTAAAGATGGAAGATTTTTGTGATAAGGACGATCCAGTTACGGACTCTAAAGTACGCCACAACAGCCTTGCCCCTAACAATCAGAATCTGAGGTGCAACTACAGAAGTGCCTGGGAAGTAATGAGGGAACATCAAGACTTTATTGGTGAGGACTGTATACTGATGTAATGCAACACAGATCATATAGAATACGCGAAATAATATGCGCATATAACAGAATAAAAATCCAGTTTTTTTCAGTTTAGTTATAGATTTTTTTTTCAAATATGCATTGTTTAACTGCTTTACCAGTGGTTTATATCCACGGATATTTTTATTCATGACATAGCGTATAAGAGTTACCAGATATCACCACCCGTTTTAGTGGTTTGTGGTCTTTGCTATCAGTCTATTGTCTTATTGTTTTTTTTGTTTTAAAACTCTTTTGTCTTGTTTTTTTGAGTTTGTCTTGTCTCTAGACTGCCCTTTTCAGACTGATCAGTAGTTTTTCCCTTTGCTTCCTCTTATATAATATACGATTTTGTTGCAGGAAACACACCAGGTCCTGCTAATCGTGATACTACACCCGAGTTTACAATAGAGATAGAGACTGATCAAAGAATATGTTTGTGTTTAGATATTTCTGGAAGTATGAGGGTAACAATATATATAAAATGGAAATAAATACGTTTTTATCTGTGAACATATTTGACCGGTGTTTAACTATAAATCCAAATAACATTATCGGTCGAATTATGGATGAATTAAACAAACAAAAGAAGTTGTTTTCGGAAAGCATGATTCACAAGACTGATGTGAACCAGCATAACCCATCGGTATAGTAAAACACAAATATTTTAAGGAAGTCTACAGAATATATGCCAGAAAGACACAATCCACACATTTTCTGGATTGTGCACTGTATAATCGTTAAGCGTGGGGCCACGAAACAGTTCTTCAAGAAAAGTGCCTTGTATTAAATAGAAAACAAACGATAGTAAATGCGTAGAAAGCACTTTTCAGGATTAACCTTCATCAAGCACGCTCGGAACCAAATATTGGAAAACAGGAAATTAGCCGGAGCCGTAGGCACTCAAAGAGGCGTCTGTTTGTGTATTTATATAATTGGATAAAATGGATATTGTACACTTCATATCTGTTTTATTTAACTACATCGTGAACGATTAATTGACTACATACACACGTGTTAAAGCCCTTATGTGGATACGGTCTCTTGCATTATAAGCTTTGTGTGAGTTTTCTTTTTTCAGAACAACGAGAGAACAGCGAAGATGCGTGCAGCAGTATCAAATTTTCTTTTAAATGTAGTATCTGAAGGAACATCTATCGGGGTTGTCACCTTTAACAATAAAGGATCCATTGTCCATCCAATGTTGACAATATCCAACCAGTCTGACCGTGACCAACTTGTATCTAGTTTACCAAGCTCTACAGGTGGAGGAACGTCTATTGGTGCAGGCATACTATCATGCATTAGTGTAGGTCTTACGTTTCAATAGTGTTGTAAAACGAATTCGAACACTAAATTCATCTAAATATACACGCAAACCTGTTTATTGTTAAACATTTTATGGTACAAGTATATGATATCAGATTTGTATATATTATGTTAATGTTTCACCAACAATTTTAAAATATACAAAAATAGATGCATTGTTGGATAAGACAAAAAATTTTGAAAAGTTGTATTTTTATCATTAACCTGCCACTTAATAGTGTTAATTTTTTTATTTCTACAGGCTTTAAACACAAGTGGTAATGGATTTGAAGGTACCGTTATTTTTTTGGTTACGGATGGAAAAGAAACAACAGCACCCGTAATAGCTGATGTTCAACCTATACTTCTGGAATCAGGAATAGTTATCAACACTTTGGCTCTTGGAAATGAGTCAGACATGCAGTTAGGAAGCATATCACGTGCGTCCAGTGGCAAAAGCTTTTTCTATTCGGAAGATGTAGAGTCTACAGTACTTATCGATGCTTTTTCTTCGTTGACAACAGAGGGTAACAGTGCCGAATATATTCAGGTATGCAGTACATGTTAAATGTATATTATACAGTTCAAAATGTGACGGTTTTTTGAATTAGTATCTCTTAGTGCTGGTGGATGGGGGGGATGTCCCCGAGGATATTCACCAGCCCAGCTGTCACATTGGTCTGACATGAAATTTATCAAACAATGTTTTACATAAATTTGCTGCATTTGTTGAAATTCTAAACACTAAAATACGAAAAAGTATTGCACTTGGTAGTTGCCCCTGTCGTGGCTTCCCATTTCGATTTGTTTGGATCTGAGTGCTTTTTCTGCCATGTTATCATTATTCTAATGCTACTGATTAGAGGTTACTACTTGAAATGTACATATACATGTAGCATACGAAAATTCTCCATATTTATTCAACATTGGTAAAATGTGTATTTTATTATTCTATTGTGCGTGTATCTCTATTTCTGAAGCTTTAATATATGTTATAATGAAAGATCGAAAAAGTGTAGAAACAATTTTTTTTTAAATACTTTATAGTTGAATTGACGTTTAAAAATACTAAAGTAAAAAAACAATACAAGACTTATTAAAGTACATAGAAACAAGAAGTTGACATGAAGGTTGTAATAATTCAGTCCGTTATTGATTTGTTTTTCACTCATGGACACAACATTAAGGTATGCTTTATTTTATCCAACAGGTCTTTAGCAGAAGTATTTCGTTATCAGCCAATCAGAACTTAGATCAGTTAATTACTGTGGACAAGACAGTTGGTCGGGACACTTTAGTCCAAGTATCAACAAGTGATGGCTATAATATTGGTATAAAAGTAACAGGTCCAGACCAAACAGTCTATCAACAGACCCAGACTAAACTTGGAGTGACCACATTGAAAATTCCAGATTTGGCTAAGGTACAGTGTAACTCATCCAGCTAGGCACCTGTCATATGACTTTTTCTTTAGAAAATTATGCAAAACAAATAGCAACTTTAACATAATATTCAGCATATATAATAGTCTCATACTTTGACACGATGGGACCAGAGAGCACACAATGCTCAAAGATGAACGTCGTTGCATGACCATTATGAAAGGTGGTACAAAATGTCGTCAGGTTGTCTTGTGAATATTTGAATAAATACGCGTGCCAAATCATGTATTCAGTTTCCAAAAAAATGTCACCAAGATTATTCTCTTATCAATAAAACTAGTGCTAAAATGCATCCATAACATGTCTCGTGAATACCATATCTATAGAGACTTAAAATCCGTGTCTATTGATTATTCTGGATTCAGTAAGAGCAACTCGGTGTAAAGGTTCAGTCCACGTTCAGTCCCGAGTTGAGAAGCCTAATAAAGTTTCATAAAACAGCTAGTTTAATGTGTAAGAAAATCCATGTAATAAATGAAATTAGAAGGAAATTAAAATACCAGGCATAAAACTAAGTTTACCAATGTTGAATAAATATGGTTTATTTTGGTATGCTATATGTGCATTTCAGTGAGTCACCTTTCATCAGTACCATAAGAAACTAAAAAATATGAATTCCGAGATTTAAGCTAAGTAAAAAAAACGCTAAAATAAAAACAAATCCAAAAAGGAATGCTAATCCGACGGCAAGGAGAACTACTAAGTGCTACAAGTTTCAATGCCTTATCGTATTGTCAGTGCTTTTGAATTTAAACAAATGCAGGTTTCTGTAAAAAGGTTTGTAATAAATTCCATGTCAGACAATCCTGACAAAACCTCGGGGATCCAAACATGACATGAAACAGGCAACTTAAACATTGTAATAGTGTAACCTCGATTTGAGTTTTATCAGTCTGCATTGTTTTCGTTTGACGAAGATATGATTATATATTCACTTGGGTATAATGTATTCAATGAATCGGTCATGAACACCGATAAACAGTGTTACGATAATTACAATGCACATCTGTTATTTTTTTTAATTTTGCACAATACTATTTCGATGTTGTAGCCGGGGTTGTACAAGATATCAGTGACTAGCAGCGGTGAGGTTTCGGCAGTCTTAAATGTGCAGTCAAAATCGAGATTACCGGGTGATGATGTTATTCAAGCGAATGTATGGTTATCAGATGATACGCACATATACAGCTCGGATTCGTATACAGTTATATATGTTGCAGTTTTGAATGGAATGTCACCAGTTTTGAAGTGTGACGTGTCTGTTGTCATCGAAGGCCAGGCTTCTACTAGTTTACTTTTGCACGATAATGGAATCGGTTAGTATTCATCCGGATTATCTGAGCTATTAAAATCACTATGCTCCCGTCGGCGTACTTCAGCAATTGACGTCTTAATTTTCTCTAAAACCATTGACCCATAGTTTGTCGGATTGGTCGTTGGGAGGCCCCTTTCAGAATTTACCCAGTATAGATGCCGCTACTAAAAATTGAAAAAAGGTGGTATTTTAATGCCTTCGCCTTTAGGCATTTAGTTTCGTCCTCGTCCGCCTGTACGTGCGTCAATTTTCATCAAAGATTTGATATTTGGCTAAAGCATAATCACGGTGAGTTGTACCGTGCCTCTCCTTTTCAGATCCACAATATTTGTTCAAGCGTACTTCCTGTTTGCCGGGACAGGGGCGTCTGTGTTCCATGGGCACATTTTCTCTATGTTTTTATAAATCTTCTCCTCTTAAAATTTGCTTGAGTGTTCCACTGATGGTCTTCTGCCAAAATAATATCCAGCACGACCACCGGCCAACAAGGATGGCTGCCAAAGCCGAAGTTATTTAACCTGGCATCCTGTAGAAATTCCATCAAAGCTGTAACCTGCATTCCCACCGACTTAGCAAGATGGCCGCCACAGCTGATTAAGTTTAGAACAATAAGACCTTGTGTGGAAATTATTTAAATATCTGTACGTCTGAAATGGCTGAACAAATTGGAACTACATGAACTTTAGTGGTATGGTCAGTAGATGGTGCCCTACCTACTTTTATCCATCATTCCCATAGATCAACAGAGATAGCTGTCACAGCCATGGTACACTATGTGAATTCACTTAAAATATTTTCCCTCTGGAACTACTTAACCAAATAGAATTGAACTTTTGTAGAATGGTCTTCAGATGGTCTCTTTTTAGAATTTTATTTTGCATCATCATTATCATCAATCAAGAAGGACGTATACAAGCTTAGATAATATGGGACCTAATGGGAAATTAATGTAAAATCTTCTTGTTTGAAATTGCTGTGCATACTGGAACCTTTGATAGAATAGTACTTCGACTGTATCTCATAAGGCAATTCTTGCCTCTGATTGGTAAATAAATAACGTTTAACCGAGCGGTCCTTCATAAAAAAATAGTTTCCAGTCAATAAGGGGATTGTAGTCAAACAAATTCCATTGCAAAGCGGCATAAGGTTAGCGAGAGGTGATCAGCCCTCTGGGTCTCAAATTGATAGCCCAGTATATAACTTTCACCAGAAATAAGTCCTGCACATTGAAGTTTATCTTGAGCGAGACAATTTTCGGAGAGAGTCACGTATATTTATTTTATAATTTTTATATAAGTAATCGAAGCTTTTTAAAGGTTTTATAATATTTATTTTGCAACCCGCCTGTTACGTAATTTAATTGATATTCCATAACATGTCGTATGTGTGAATGTTTCAGTTGTTCTTAATGATAATAGAAAATCAAAAAATCAAGAATAAATCAACATCTAATTACTTTTTCCTGATTTTATTGAAGGCTCAGATGTGCGAGAGAATGATGGAGTATACGCAGCTTACATTTTATCATCAGTGTTTAAAGGAGATGGTCGTCACAGCTTAAAAGTTTCAGTTGAGAATCTTAACAATAAAGCAGAAACGCTGATTTCGCAACAGAAAATTGCATCTTTTCCATTTTACTCCGGTACGTATGTTGCAGTTAAAATTTGTCTAAATAAAATAAGGTGGGATACACAGTAGCCTAAGGATACATAACAGCTATTATTGTAAATATGTCAATACCAGTTCAGATCCCCACCCCT
>JAULBM010154035.1:0-18115 GCA_032357055.1 Geukensia granosissima | reverse complement strand
TTTTTTTTTTTTTTTTTTTTTTTTTTTTTTTTTTTTTTTTTTTTTTTTAATTTTCAAACCATTTTGTCAAGAGGTAGAACCCAGTGAGTCGTCCAATAAAATATAAAAATAAAAAACTGCCCTTTTCAACCATTTACTTATATATAAATTGTTGCATAGATGAAAAAAAATTTTTGCAGTTACATTTTTAGTTATATGTTACTCTATGGGCATCATACAGGGCTTTTTTGTGAAAAAAAAACCGCCAAGAGAGTTATCTCCCTTTTACATTGTTAGTCTCATACAGACTTTTCTCTTGCTCCATTTTCATTCACCTTAAAAAGAATATAAAAACGAAATTAGCTTCTGTAAGGACTTTCTTGGATAATCTTTTTGCAAAATGTTATTGAGATTAATAAATGATAACACCTTTTACTTTTGAGGTTTAATTTACAGACAGTAAGGTTGTGTGATTTCATAGATAATTGGTACTAAAATGCTATTACGCCAATGTACAGTCCCTTAGGTATTTTTCCAATGTATTTCATCTTCCGAATGATTTATATCTACTTTGCTAATTCGATGTTTGCTCTTACAATGAATTGAAACTTAAGCGCTTTTTTAAAAAAGTAATTGAATTTAATGGAGGTTATATATTAATTTACTGATAATTTACTATGATGAATTTGATACTCTGCACAAGTATCATTTTCCATTAACGAGTATTATTCAATTTGTGTGATTTCATAGATGATTGATACTAAAATGCTATTACACCGAAGTACTACATTGCATTCCATGCATAAGGCAACATTTGCATAAAAAGATGTTTTATATGATTGCGACTAAGGTCCCTTAGGTATTTTATTAAAAATAAAAATTGGTCAAAACATCACGTAACGACAACGACTTTACCCAGTAGCAAAAAATGTCTGCAATATTAAACACCAATAAGAACGACATGTATCTATTGAATGGCTTTATATATTTAATTCTAAACTGTGTGGATCTGTCGGACTTTTATTATATATTATATACATGCTTCACACAACATT
This sequence comes from Geukensia granosissima, assembly GCA_032357055.1. NCBI lineage: Eukaryota > Metazoa > Mollusca > Bivalvia > Mytilida > Mytilidae > Geukensia > Geukensia granosissima. Next base: position 17,081 of record JAULBM010154035.1, on the reverse strand, counting down.
TTTATATCACGAGTTTATCCCAATTTAAATCTAAATATTTCCAATACTGAAACAATGCTGCCCTTTTATTTGGCAGTACCATGACGGCGAAAAATTTCACACATCAAAGTTGATTACGTCATGAGACTAAATCAATACTCTTTCAAAAAGTTTCTCTCTTTTATTTAAATGGTAGCATCATCTCCAACTATTTGACTGATTATCTAGTGTTATAAGTAATGTTACTTTACGAATTTTATAGATGTAATCACTCCGCCTTGCATTCACAAACTCAATTCAGTGTGTGAGCGAATCGGCCAATTTTAAGTTTACACATCTGTATGGTTCTTGTTACATAAGTTTTAGTTTTCAGTATAGCGTTGTGCGAACTATTTTTGTCTTTCGTTTCTTTTTAGTTGGCCATGGTCTTGTCTGTCTCCTGATTGAACGATTTCTGTCTGTCCGTTTGGTATCTTCTAATCTGTTTTTTTAGAGCAGCCGTTTTGCCAGCAATAGATCTTTTCAGTTGTTGCTGGTAAGCTATTAATGTACACCAAACGAAATTTGCCATGGCTTAAGTCAAAATATATTAAAAAATCAGCTATGAAGTATGTCATGTTATATATCGTTGGAATTCTAATTTTTTGCCGCAACTAAGCCTGCAGTTAAAATTTTAGTTTTCCTCAGCACAGAAAAATTTCCCATTACCCCTCTGTTAAATTTTTGACATTGACAAAATTTGTCTCAAAATTGCATTTTCATAGATAAATATCCTGCTTCAATGTTATACCTTGAATATAATTCAACTTCTTTCTTAACATTTCATCTTTTATCTGTCATAAAACGACAAAAAATAAAAGTTTTATCATGTCTTGTTACCCGAGACCATTCGTTAATTGCACCTTCAAAATGAACCAAATTTACAAAGTCGAAAAAATTTACATTACACCCTTTTCGGCAAATAATTAGAATTCCAACGATATATAATATGAAATATTTCACTGTAAAACTTTTGATATAGGTTCACTTTTGTTGCGTCAAAATTCGTTTGGTGTACTATAATATGGTAATTGTTTTAGTTTGACTCTTATATCTATGATGAAATCAGGTGTAGGTAACTTGAACATTGGATCCTGTAACCAAATGCATCATGATGCATTGCATGTTCATATATTACCGGTTAAACATAATACCCGCGAAAAATAAAAATTAGACCACAGAGAGAAATTTGGTCGGTTTTATACATTACAAAATACTTTTGAAAAAGACCAAACCATTTTTAAAATTTTATATCCTGTGTAGATTTGTAAAACCGCAAATGTATCACACCATAATATAGAAAACCAATTTGAATTTGTTATTAACATTGCTGCACACAGGAGGAAGTTTGGTACTTAAAAAGCGAGAGAATGTTCTGTCCTTTATTATTTCATATTTAATGTAACAAGCGGAGAATCTTAAATACGAAGGCGTCTTTTTGATATTGTAAAAGGAAATTGTCTCATGTGCCTGTCCGAAGTCATGAATTTTGGTCATCTTTGTATTATTTTTTTGTTACATGTTAAGTGATAAGAACAGTTTTATTCTACATATAAAAGTTTTATTTATTCGGGTATCTTTAGGGCTTTTGACAAAGAATTTTTTTCCATCATTGTTGAAGGCCTTGTGGAGACCTCCAGATTTGTTGATTTGTTCTTCTCATTGTTTGAGTATGTTCTCTCTTACATCTTCCCCATATCTTTTCATTTTCACGAACCTGTCATAAAATATGATATTAAAAGATTTCAAATTAAATTTTCTTGCTGGTGTTAATTATGGATAAAACGGACAATTGATATGTTTAATATTTTAATAAATCCTTCTTGAAAAGTAACATTTAGTGTCTTTACATTTTTTCTAAAAGACTCTCAAGTTCCTATGTAAAACACATTTTATCTCGAAAGTTTCTCATCATTCTTTTTTTACCGGTCGTAAAATAGCATAGGGAGATATGGACTTATAAAGCTATCAGTAACTGGCATAAATATATATTGTAAGTTGTATTTGTCATTTCTTTGACCTAAATAACCCTCGAAATATATAAAAAGTCCCGAAAAATATCAATAATACTTTGCAATACCCAGTAATATAACTTGATCAGTGAATAACTTTTCATCTGAAAAACAAACCCGGTAGGCTTCATTTTTTTTTACTCAAACAGGTTCACGATCGAACTGAATCGACAGACCAAAAACATGCCTATCAAAGAACGTTCAAGTAAAAGGAATAAGTTGAAGGTATTCCCAAACGTACAAGATAGCAAACGTTTACAGAGCACTATCTGCCGTTGTGTGTTTCCAAGATCAAAGTCTGAACGATAATTGAAATATGTTGTTGTTCTAAAGCCTGAGTCGTGTATTTGTTATCGCACAACACGTATCAACATGACACAATTACACTTTATTTTTTCATAATTTCAGTAAAGAAATTACTCAAACACATAAACCTTATTCAATATAAGATGATTTTTCTTCTAAATTATTGAAAAATAAACAGTTCTAAGGAATGACCAAACTACCACGAAATCATTTACACAATATATTTAACATTTTTTTCCTGAATCTCTTTCGATCGCTATTGTATACAATAAGGATGATATTGAGTTAACGTACGGAAACTGCAAAAAGTAAAGTTACAGAATTCTTTACTGAGACCTTAACAATGGTGGATTCTTACGTCTGACGACCTCAGGTGACACCCAGATCTTTGAAGGATCAACGGTCTTTACATGTATATAACGAACAAAAACGTTAAATGACAACGTATTTCGATCACCTTCACATAGAGGTGACATTTGCATGAAATTTTGTGGAAGTATATTCAAGGTAAGAAACAAAAACTATCATTACTTCCGCTTAAGAATTCCCAATTAAATATATGACCAGACTTGAATTAAATATTTTTAAGGAATATCCGGTTCCATCAAAGTTAAGGAATCTGTAGCTTGTGACTTTCTTTGCAAATGTTCCCATTATTTCTATAGTAAACTAACATTTTAAGATCTGATACAAAGCCGATACTTATTAAACAAAAATATTTTTAGGATTAGACTGATAATTTAATCATGACCATTTCAAATGCTTTATTTCTATTTTTATTTTTATTTCTATTTCTATCAGGTATACAGTAAACATAAGCATCAGACTAATCTAAGCTAAGTGAATCAATTAAAAGGGAATAATACGTCTCGTCTGTCTAACATATGACATGTATAAATAATGAATAACTTAGCACCGATCCGCATCTTTTAAGATAAAGCCACAGATAATTAATATATTCCAAGATACTGTTCTTCAATGGTATTAGGTGTAAAACCTTGTCAAAGAGCTTTAAAAATATAACTGAGACTTCCTGACTTTTTATTTACGGATTATTACACAGAAACCCTTTCGACTTGAAACATAATATGCACGAACAAAATCATTAAGGCAAAAACACTGAACAAAAGGAAGTTGTATTGTAAATACAAGTCCTGTGATGGGTGAAATTCGTTATCATAATCGAATTTCTTCATTTGAGACACTTTGTATTTTTGCCAATATTTTGGAACCATAAAAAGAGACTTCAAAAACATTAAATTATTCAGAAAATGTTAAATGTCATATATTTACCAGACATATGCTTACACAAGAAACCTATGTTTCGGCTCTCCAACTGTTATCAGTCTAGACTAAAATACATTGCATGCAACTACAAAAGCAAATGAGTTTTAAACAATCATAAACCAACACTATTTGGATAGACTTCGTACATAATTCCATTTACAAGGGACCGTTTCAGAAACGCAACGGAATTCTGGGAACGTCATTGGTCTCATTGATATTCATTGATCAAGACGTCATTTACGATGACGATTCGTTTGCACAATGCTTCTTACAAAGACGGAAGTTGAATTTCTGAATCGGTCTATTCCAGAAATAAGAAACTACGAAAAGTACCTTATGCTGTAGTATATTTCCAAGGCAGAGAGAAAAGAAAAGACAGTAACACTAATTATTTTAAAATTTGTTTTTAAAAAACAGACAGCAAGGATCGGAATTGCTGACATTTTTTTATTATAAAAAATATCGTCTAAGAGTTCAGATATTTATAGTTTTTTCTGTCAGAAATGTATGATATATTAACCAACCTTTATTAATTGGACACCGGCAAATATGTTAGCACCAGTGGACACAGCCTGACCAAGGGCATAAACTCGTGGAATTTCAAATCTGTCGTGTATAAGGATTTTTATTCCTGCAGCATTGTGCGGTCCTGGCATATATTCATACTGCTCTACATTTAATCTCAACTTAAGACCATTTTCTACTCCTGAAAAGGAAACAACATTGTGTTGGTTAGGAATTTTGATTTGATATAAATTGATTTGTCATGGTAATTTTTTACCAGATTTCCAACATTCCGACCGCCGAATGTCAATAAAAATGGCAAAAGAGTTCATAACATTTAATTGCTATCTTTTGATACACGTATTACATCATGATAAAGAGTGTCGAATATTTAAAGTCTTCTGATACCACTGTAATATCGAGCAAGTTGTGACGTGAAGAAACTTTTAAAGCAGATATGACGAAAAAAAACGTTTTTCTTATGAAGTAAGAAGTGCGATCGCCTTGTGTCATTTTAATCATACGCAACAGACAAAGTTTTTTCTTTATTTTCCAAAATTACCTCAATGCATTGCTGATCGCAATGTGAAAACGATAGTTAGACATTGTAGGCGATATCGAATTGAATAAAAAAGGTGAGAAATGCTCACCAAAGGCTCGCATTTCTTTGCTAACGCTCGTACAAATAAATCTTTTTCGCCGACAATGCTTGAATATTCTGAGTTATATATCATTGTCAATCAACGTCTGTGCAGCGCATTGCTATAGTCTAGGCTTAAATTATACGTCTATGGTTCTTATATCTTTAATATCCAAAAGTCACTGCTGAGCCTCTGGTAAATATTTGTATGGTGTTTGCGAATTTTCTTAAAAGGAAATTAAAAGAGACTCTCAAGCAACCTAGATAACAAATTGCTGAAATACGCAAAAATATGCGAATATATCTTTTAATGCAGTGGTCTTTTATGTTTTAGTCTTCAGAAAAAACTAACAAATAAATCAATTGATTGATTGTTGCGTTACTTACAGTGACAAAAATTCAGCATCTTAAGAACGACAGCAAACTGCTATACAATAATTAATACAAGGAATTCGAATGTACCAAAGGGACACACGTAAATCATTACGTCAAAAGACATATAAGACCATGGCTAACACCATAAGTGAAAGATAAACACATAACACACAACAATACACTGAAAATTAAAGCTGGAGTAACACAAACCCTACAAAAACCAGAAAGACTTAGCTGCCCCGGAAGGGCAAGCAACTCATGCTCCACAAATGACAGCCATGGTGTTACACTGTAGACAAAGACGGTGTATAGTTCCAATTATGTTATTCACAACCGGTGTAGGAACGGATTTGTATTCACGGCAGTGGGAAGATATCGATCGCCACTTGTGAAATGGATATTTCGTACCGGTAAAAACAAATCATGATGGCGACCGAAAACTTCCGGATGACGACTTAATCTTTCCATAAGAAACTCGTGGCTCAGTAGTTTTCTTGTCAGCTGTATCACTCCATCAATAAAATCCTGATGGGAAGCACAAGCCCTGGAGTAGCGTGTCAAATGAGATATATACACTCCATATGCAGATGCGACTGGAATGTTGCTTGACATGAATGGAAAGTTTACAACCGGAAAATCAAAGTCATCTCTCTTGTCGTAACGTTTTGTTGTCAACCCACCCTTACTGTCAATTTTTCAACAAAACAGAGATGAACTAAAAGGCCCTTAATTTTTCTTCGTGTTTTGAATGTGGAATAGTAGTACCCAGGGTGGAAAAATCAAATGTTTTGACGTTGCTACATGAGGAAAGGCGACTTAATTTGAGGCATTTTAACAGGTCTTTGGAATTGTTTAGAATCCACATTTGATTCAAGCCACCTCTAGAATGGCTTGTTTCCCAGTAACTCTGGAGCCCATTTTTACTGCTTATAGAATAACTGTCAGTAACTTTGAAAGAGTTTTTGTGGAGCATTTGGCAGACCCTGCAATGAAACGATATTAGCAAAGACATTTATGAAGCGTTGGAGTCCAGTTAAGTGGAGGGAGATCGAATTCTTCCTTTTTGTTGAAATTTCAAAAGAAGACAAAACTAACCGATGTTTGTCAAGGTTTTCTTCTTTGGTAAGTCTCGTCGGGGTATATGTTAAGTAGCCAAGTGAACTGCCAATATCTAACGCCTTTATCAAGCAGTCTATGTAGTGTAATTTACAAACAGAAACAATGTTGTTAGGGGCTTTATCGGCGAGGACGAAAACATATTTTTCATGTTGTTCAGAGATGTCTGGCAACACTCAGATCTTTGAAGACCGATTTCGCGTACGTTTTCAAAGATATTTTTACCTTTTGAATTCGCATTTGTATCAGTACACGTACGCCTTCATCCATTCGGAAAGGGTATCTAATTCCTGTCTGGCATAAACATCCACCAAAGGAAATCAAATTTTTTTGCAAATTTAAGTGCTAATTTTGTTCGCATGTTTAACCGAACAAAAAAGATTCAACAATCGTGCTTATAAACGATCATGGAATATTTCCCATTCGTGAAAGAAATTAGCTGTCTACTTCCTTGTAGCGTTTTGTTCAGTTTGGGAAAGACGGGATTCTTAAATTCTCGGAAAGTATGCCAGATCTTCATTATGCACTGTATATCGTATAAAATCCAAGACCCCGACATTTAAGGGGACCATGCTACCATATTTACACCCGGTGGTCATAAATACATGCGCTGGTATTCATAGAAGTAGTTTAATTTCAATCTGGGTTGCATAATTATTTATATCAAGATGACTAGGTCATTCTTCAATAATGGCCTTTTCAAAGCTCTCCGAATCATACTTACATTGAAAAACTAAAATCTAAAAAATTCTGAGGGGGTACTAAACTTTTTCATGACATATATTTTTCTTGGGAACATCTATAATTCTTTAGTTTAGACCCTTATACATAAAAATATCATATTTGGTAGAGTCTAGGGGGATGGCACGGTTTGTCTACCTAGCTGAGGGACTATATTTATTCCTGTATGTTTCTGAAAATAATACGTTGTTAACTCATACAAGACAAGTCTGACAAATGGGCTGGTGAATTCTTTGGGGACCTCTGGTCCACCAGCTGAAGCATTTAACCAGAGGTTTCAAAATACAAGTAAACCAATGTTAAATATTTATGATGAATTTGGGTATGTTGTACATTTCATGTAGTAACCTTTCATATGTAACGTAAGAATCAAAAATATAGGAAAGGCGAGATCCAAACATTGAAAAATGAAGTACAGATATCTAAACAAACTGCCAGAAAATTGCAGCTAAATCCAGCGGGAAGTACATCTACAAATGTACCAAGAAACTCGGTTTATTTTAAATATTTTTATGAATAACAGCGACGATATATATTTCATTTTTAAAAAAGATATATATTATCTAATGTACCAGAGATTACAATTATTCAAGAGATTTATTTGCTTTTAATCACTGACCATCCTTCTGTCAAATACTATATATTGACATAGACTGATTATTGCCATTGGTCCATCAAACGTTACATTTAGTGAATTTAACATTTTGTCCCAATAGCTTAATTCGTAAATCAAAAACACGGTTGTTCCTTCAAAGTTAAGATGAAATCACTCACGAAAATGAGCTTTGTTCAATGCCATCGGTAAAGCACACCTCTAGAGACTTTTTGTGAACTTGAGCGAAAACGATTTCAGTAAAGATTACAAATAGTGTCAGTCAGTTTATAAGATGAGTTTAATTTCAAATGATAAAACTGTGCAAGATATTTTATTCAATATCCTTACTGTGACAAATGTCTATAAAAAGAAAATCCAACAGTTTTTTCTGTTTAATTACTTCTACAACGGTCATACAGTACCTAGAGTTGCTTTAATTGTGCAAATACGAAGAAATTACTTTATTTGATACAACTTTAGATTTTGATTAAGATTGCACAATCACATCAGAACCAAACTTTTCACAAATAAAGATCTATCAAATACAAACATTTAACATGTTTAGTTGTCCGTGGCGTTTTTGTGCGCTTATATCTAATTTGAACAAAACACCTCTAAAGATTTGTTATTTTTCAAAAAGGTTACATTCTTATTGAAAAAGTCAAATGTGACCTATCGTTTTGTGGAAATAATTTCAATTATACCAGTATAACTAAGAACTATTATGATATGGTTATTATACAGCATATTTTTGTGTTATAAATTCTAAACTTTAGGCCAAATATGGAAAATACCGTACCTAATCCTTTAAGTTGTTGGTTTTGTTTCCCTTTCTAACCAAATCTTTTTAATGTGGTTTTAGGTTAAGATTTATTGTTTCATTTGCCTAGTTTAATAATTTTTGTGAAACGTCAAATTCCTTTCTGTTAATCTCTTCGCCGTTTTTGTTTATTTTACAATATTTATTACATTAATAAAGTGTTTCCCCATATAAAAATCTTTTATATATCACCATTTTTGAAAAATAACATGAAAAGATGATTGCTTCCCATTTAGAAAATCATTTTTCATAATTTTAATTTTCTTATTTTGCGACTTTGCAATAAACATTTAATATCAACAGTCTCTGTGGTCTTATTGACATTAAATTCGTATGAAAAGGTCAGAGATCCCATTTTCAAACATAATTTTGTAAAACATACAAACAGGAAAAATAAATTAAAATATGAAGTAACCAACTTTCATCCTAGTTGGTACAAGATCCTTTTTAAAAACTTTTAACGGAAACCATAAGACTGGGGTAATGCGCATAAACCACAGTTTTTGTTTCGATTAGAATAGGTTTTAATTTTTGTTTTGTGTTTTAAATTTTTCCATTTTATACATGTATATATATTCCAATACCGTGAATTTATTATTAAATCGGGGTCTAAACAAAAGTGGCATAATAATGGTTTTCATTTACTTTAATGGTAAAATCTGCCAAGTTAGTGGAAACTGTTTTTGTCTCCTTTCGATACTTTCCGAATCTGATTTATGCAGACTGTGGATTAAGGTTTAATTTACCATATAAATGATTTGTTTGCAGATACTTCAGCGTATATCTGCAAGAAGGTGGCAAAGGAAAAAATATGTAAATTATTGTACCAATTATAGCCTTGTACACATATTTCTAATCTCGGAAATTTATTCATATGAAATGTATTTTGATTTTAAAAACAAAATGGAAAAATACATTTAAAAAAACGTTCATTTTTATTGTGTTTATTGTTATTATTGTGGAATGAGATCGAGGAATAAAGATGTCAGCTAATTGGAAACAAAAAATAATTGACATTCCAAGAATCTACTGTCATAATTCATGTTTCCCAATATTCGTTTACCCTATGGCCTACGATATTCACCTCAGTTAACTATATGGCTTTTAAACAGCCGTTTGTGTAATTAAAAGGAAACGGTTAAAACGGGTACATTTTCAAAGTCATTGCTCATTTCCGTTGATTGTCTCTTAGATATGAGAACATCGCACAAACAAATTAAGAAAGGATGTGAATACTTTTGTCTCTTCTGTGTTTTCAATTTGATTGAATACTTTATAGAAAAATATGTCTTTCATCGTCTAAATTAATGTTACATTTTGCTTAATTTTACTATACTGTAAACGAAACATTCTAGATTCAACAGTATTTAGCATGTTTATAAATGAGACAAGCAGGAAAAAAGGAACGTTCATTTTTTTCAACACCCTACGAAATAAAAAAATATTAAATACTATAAAGACGTTTTCATTCAAATGTTAGACTTCTTCTTGCAACGATTTGTTTTTGTTTTCGACCGAACGATTTATATATTGTAATCAGTAGTTAGTGGGCTCCTATTAAACTTGTTGACTTCAAATCCGAGGACTTTTGTAGAAATAGTACAAAAATCTATATGTTTACTTATCTCGTTAACCTATAAATGCATTGTGTTCTAAGTAACACGACTGGTGCCACTAGTGGAGCAATATGCTTACCCTTCCGGTGCTGAACTTAACTTGGATTTTGTAGGATTCGTGTTACTCCAGCTTATGTTTTCGGTGTAGTGTAGTGTGTTCTATGTTCTCTTTTTAATTCCAATCCCTACCTAGGGAAGTTGAAGTTTGTGCCTTATACATTGTCAAATGAGTTACATAGCTTAGTCACTTGAAACAATCACACGTCTGATAAGAGACTTTAAAATGAATGATTTGTAATATATGAAAGTTTAACTTAAGGCATTTAATACTTTTTGAGTCATTATACAGACAGGGAATTTCAGGCGGTGCCTTGATTTCAATCTTAAAATAAAGAAAATCTTACACTGTTACTCTTTGCTAAATATTTTACAAATGAGATAGATAAACGTTCAATTTCGAGCCTTAACTATCGAGAATGTTAAAATACGATTATCAATGTTTTAAAAAATGTAAGAGATTCAAAACTCATCGCAGATCATAATACTGATTGCTAAAACTGTTTATTTCCGTATATTTAGCAATGACCTTTATTCAGCTTGAAAAATGAACACAATTTAATAAGAAAACCAAAGTATCTTTCCTGCTGTTTTTCAAAACATTCTATCGGATTTCGAAACTCTTGTTATGCATTGATTTTTTTATTCTGAGTTTATATGTAACATAGTCAAAAAACGGTAGTTCTTTGATGTTTTCCCATAGCTATGGAAACAATTTGTCTCAACAAATTCACAGTGTCCCGTGTTTTATTCCTACAAGATTAAACCCTGTCTAATATGGTTAGTTTTTCCTCACAATTGATCTGAAGGCGTAAATCTAATCCGTTACTTTACAGCTCTGCTGAATAACTCGAAAATATATGATTATGGCAAGAAAAATGCCTTAATAAGATCCATCTTTTTGTGTTATCTCTCTTTCTTTGATAAATACATTACCAAGCGCCGTATGTATTTCCTATGAAGCTATAATTTATCAAGCAATAGACATACGATTTCATCTTAAGCAAACAAAAACGATTTCCTCAGCTTACCGATTTTGTTCGGGAACAAAGACGGCTGACTTGCGTAATACAAGCGCAAAAAGTTAGCATTTCTATATCATCTAAGTCTAATGGATTTAATAATGCACAATAGAAATAAATATATGCATTCATTAACAGAAACATAAGCAAATTGAGTGTTTTGTGTACAGAGCCGAGCCGTGCAAAGCACTAAAACCAATGATAATTTCAAAACCAGAGGCTCCCAGGAGCCTGTCATCGCTCACATGTCATTCAGTTTCCAAAGTAAAGCCAAAATAAAAAATAAAATAAATTAAAACCATTGGAATAAACTATGGTATAAATAGCACAAGAAAGTTCGGCTGAGGCAGCCATCTTGGTTGGCGGATGCCCAATACAATTCTGAAAGGAACCCATCTAGGAACCATTTCACCAAAGATTGGTTCCAATGGAGTTAAGTTTCAGATGAAAAATTTTTTTATGAATTTCCCATATGGTCCTACGTCATATTAAGTTGTCTTGGTTGGGAGATGTGGTCAACAGACAAAATTCTGAAAGAAATTCTACTTGGGACCATTGCAACAAAGTAAAGTGGAGGAAGTAGAACCAGTCAAGAATATTTTTTTCATAAATTTCTCATATGGGCCTATGTTAAACTTAGTTCAGCTGGGGTGGCCATCTTGGTTGGCGGGTGAGGTCATCAGACAAAATTCTGAAAGAGAACCAACTAGGAATCACTCCACCAAAGTTTGGTTCCAATTGAGCAAGTAGTTTCCAGACTTGTAATTTTTTTCATACGTTTCCCATAGGGTCCAATGTAAAATATGTTCGGCTGTGCAGGCCATCTTTGTTGGCTGGTGGGGTCATCTGAAATAATTATGAAGTCGACGAACTTAGGACCAGTCCACCTTAATAAGGTTCTAATTTTGCAAGCAGTTCAAGATAAGAAAAATATTTTGAAAATTTCCCATAGGGTTCTATATAACACTTAGTTCGGCTGGTGTGGCCATCTTGGTTGGAGGTTGGAAATGCCGGACACAATTTTGGAAGGAGACCACCTAATTATCATTTCTGTAAAGTTTGATAAAAATTAGCACAATAGTTTCAGAGGAGAATTTTTTTTTATCCAACCCCCTTTTTCTATTTTTAGCCTGGCGGGCATCTTGGATTACAGATCAGCCCATTGGACACAATTCTGAAAGAGGACCAACTCAGAATCATTTCTGTAAAGTTTGGTCAAGATTGACACAATAGTTTCAGAGGAGAAAATTTTTAATTCATCACCCCTTTTTTCTTTTTTAGCCTGAAGGCCATTTTGGTTGGAGGTCAGGGTCAATGGACAATTTTTAGTAAAGGACCACCCAAGGACCATTCCAGCCAAGTTTCGCTAAGATTGGCTCAATACTTCCAGAACAGAGGATTTTCAAATTTCATCCCCCTTTTTTCTATTTTTAGCATGGCCGCCATCTTGGATTACGGATTAGGTCATTGAACACAATTCTGAAAGAGAACAACATAAGGATCATTACAGCAAAGTTTGGTAAAGATTAGCACAATAGTTTCAGAGGGGAAGATTTTTCAAATATCATCCCCCTTTTTCTATTTTTAGCCTGGGGGCCATCTTGGATTATGGATCAGATCATTGGACACAATTCTGAAAGAGGACCACCTAAGGATCTTTTGGTAAAGATAAGCACAATAGATTCAGAGGAGAAGATTTTTTAAATTCCTCCCCCTTTTTTCTATTTTTAGCCTGGCAATCATTTTGTTCGGAGGACGGGGTCATCGGACACAATTTTAGTAAAGGGCCATCCAATGACCATTTTACCCAAGTTTGATCAAGATCCACAGAATACTTTCAGAGGAGAAGATTTTTTTAAATTTCATCCCCCTTTTTTTATTTTTAGCCTGGTGGCCATTTTATTAGGAAGTCGGGGTCGTTGGACAAAATTTTGAAAGAGGACCGTAAAAATTGGCTGAGCGGTTTCAGAGGAGAAGATTTTTTTTGGAATTGTAAACGGACGACGGACGCCAAGTGATGAGAAAAGCTCACATGGCCTTTTAGGCCAGGTGAGCTAAAATGACCTTATTTTATCGACTCTGAAGCATTCGGGATGAGTCTAAATTTTGCTAAAATTCTACCCACTGCAGAAAGCTCTTTCACATATTTGTGGCATTGAAAAACATGTCCCATTCGGTTGGGATTAGATAAATGTCACGTTTAAGTGTCTGTGCCTGTAGTAACATTCATTTAAAGTAAAAAGTCACTGCACATCTGTGCAGAGCTGGACTTATTCTCCAATCAGTGCAAATAACATCGTTAGACGTCGTATCTTTTCTTATGATCCCAAAATATAAAATATCCAACAATCATAAATCTCAGTGTCTATTGGCTAAATGTAATTATTCCTTGCTGGATAAAAAAGCACATCTGGTCATTTCCAAATTTGGACTACAACAATGATTATAATGATATATGAACACAAACTGCTGTATTTAGTTTTAAATTATATATAATGGTCACCATCATAAACTTGTTCATCCATTTGTTTATTTAAGCTAATTGCAGATTGGGTTTCGTGAAAAGTGATAAAAATTAAGTCTGCAAACCAATTTCAAATTTCTCATTCCTCTTGAAATGACATTTTATTTCTCGTAGGCCAGTGATCGGTGCACCCTATACCACTCACAGTAATAATTATAGTCAATATACTTTTTCTTAAAGTCTATATCATTTGTACTTTAACATTCGTACATCAGGTGCGACGTCAATAGTTATAATTTTAAGGTGTACTTGAAAACTGTGAGCAAGAATAATAATAATATACATGAAAAAATAAATATTCCGATTAATTGCCAGACAGGCAGCAACAAATTCTTAACTTTAATTAATACAAAAAAAGTAACTGTTTTCGTTAACGAAGCTGCTTTTTAATATATATTTCTTCGTCAACTATTCTTGTGCCAAAATATTGGAAGTCCGAATATAACTTCCGGTTGTAGACAAAATTTATTCATCAGTCTTAATAAGGGCTTATGGACGCAATTGTGAAGTGTTCCTGTTTTGCTCACAATGAAATTCAACCAGTATATGATGAGAAAAGATCACATGGCCTTTTAGGCCAGGTGAGCTAAAAACGAACTTGTTTTATCGACTCTGAAGCATTCGGGATGAGTCTTAATTTTGCTAACATTCTTCCCACTGCAGAAAGCTCTTTCACATATTTGTGGCATTAAAAACATGTCCCATTCGGTTTGGATTAGATAAATGTCACGTTTACGTTTCTGCGCCTGTAACAACATTCATTTAAAGTAAACAGTCACTGCACATCTGTGCAGAGATGGACTTATTCTCCAATCAGTGCAAATAACATCGTTAGACGTCGTATCTTTTCTTATGATTCCAAAATATAAAATATACAACAATAATAAATCTCAGTGTCTATTGGCTAAATGTAATTATTCCTTGCTGGATAAAAAAGCACATCTGGTCATTTCCAAATTTGGACTACAACAATGATTATAATGATATATGAACACAAACTGCTGTATTGAGTTTTAAATAATATATATATATATATATGGCCACCATCATAAACTTGTTCATCCATTTGTTTATTTAAGCTAATTGCAGATAGAGTTTCGTGAAAGTGATAAAAATTAAGTGTGCAAACCAATTTCAAATTTCTCGTTCCTCTTGAAAAGACATTATATTTCTCATAGGCCCGTGAACCGTAAACCCTATACCACTCTCATCAATAAATTTAGTGAATATACTTTTTCTTAAAGTCTATATCATTTGTACTTTAACATTCGTATATCAAGTGCGACGACAATAGTTATAAGTTTAAGGTGTACTTGAAAACTGTAAGCAAGAATATTTTAATATAGATGAAAAATAAAGATTCCGATTAATTGCCAGACAGACAGCAACAACTTCTTAACTTAAATAAATACAAAAAAGTAACTGTTATGGTAAATAAAGCTGTTTTTTAATATATTCCTTCATCAACTACACTTGGGCCAAAATATTGGAAGTCCGAATATAACTTCCGGTTGTAGACAAAATTTATAAGGGCTTATGGACGCAATTGTGAATGTGTCCTGTTTTGCTTACAATTAAATTCAACCAGTATGAGTTTCAAATTAATTTGAATAGGTTTTATTCTAATAAACGAATGATTATAGAATTCTTCTTAAATGTAACATATTTTCCATAAATTTAAATTATATAGAAACATGTATAAGTGCATGTTTCTATATAGTTTTAAATTATGGAAAATATGTTACAGCATCAGAACCAAATACTTTTATCAAAACAAACCTTAATATTTTTAGTAGCCAAACCAAGCGACAAAGAATTTGACTACATGTCCGTGCGATACAGTAAGAAGCGTAATCGTTATTTCAGTTGTTAAGAAATAAAAAAGTACCGTAAATTCCAGGAAAACATTATGTGGTAAATTTCATGTCGCACAAGTCGATTTTCTTTGCATCAAATAATCCAAATCGACACTTAAAAAATTAAGAAAATGCATGTTGAATGCCTTTATATTTGTCAAATAGGAATATTTTTCAAAGGTTAAAAGTAATTTGGAATATGGAAAGTCCATTATTCAAAAATATAGGCAGTAAAGCAAAAATGACCTCATATAAATCGGATATTGATTGAAAATGAATTGAATCATGAATTGAATCACGAATAACAAATAATCCTACTGTTTTCGACTGCTAATCTTGTTAATCAACGGTTCGTTTGCAATCAAAATATGTTTAATAAAATGCCACGAAATTTAACATAATATATTAAACTCTGTCATTCTAAGGTACGACTAAGTGTGTGAAAGTGTTTGTACAATCTCATCGGGACACAGTGCACCTGAGTACGATGGGGATCTGTCATTGTCATTACTACTATTTTCAAAAGACTAAAGATATTTATATTAACACACATTCAACTTGACCTAAAAGCCCTAAAATTTAATCCTGTTTTATTCGAAAACACCGCATAAAATGTAGGAAATAAACAAAGGCTTGAAAAAATATTAGACATAAATGTCACTGAAGATTTAAGGTGTTTGACCTTATTCAAGACTAACAACTCTTTGAGACAGAATAAAATTGATCTAAGTTACTTAGATGCACAAATTAGATTTATGTTAAATGCTTTATACTAACGTGCATTATTTACCAAAAATTTAAAGAGTCAGCCCTTTACAAATATCGACCCCATTAGCGTAAAGCGAGTAGCTTTTTATCATAACAAATGCTGAGGCCATCATTTGAAGATTAAGAACGAACTCTGTTATATCAAAGACAATACAAAGTCAGACACAATTAACATTATCGTGAAGAAATAGGAATCTTGTAAACAACTTGTTAAAATAAGTTTTTATAATAGAGGCATCCATTTGGCAACTAATATTGCAAAAGCTGTATTTATTATCGTGTGATGCCTTTTTGTCTATTATAAAGAAGCATTCAGAAATGTCATAAATTTGACAAAATTGTCATATGAAACAAATCCAGCATAGAACATCCATGTGAGTGATCAAACTTGGAAAGTTCAAACAGATAAGACATATTTGAAACAAACTAAAAGATTAAACGGAATCAAGTGCTCATGAAGGGTAAGCATCTTGCTCGCAGCAGCCGTCGAGGAGTCATTTATGTCAAAATCAGTGTCAAATCGGGATGTCAAAATCGGGAGTGTCACTTTGTGTCAAATCCGGAAAGAATCACAGGAACTGCTATATAAACAAGGATTAGGATCAGGTGTCATGAAGAGAATGTAGGACGGAAAGGCACATGACAAAAAGTCACAGTTTAAATTTTGTATTTTGACATATGATATTGGACAGAAAGTCACAGGACAAAAAGTCACAATTGATTTGTTTAAATTTTATCAAGAACTGTAGGACAAAAAGTCACAACATCAACTTATACATACAATCTTTACACCAGACACTAGGACAAAAAGTCACAATGAGCAA
>JAULBM010153925.1:0-18115 GCA_032357055.1 Geukensia granosissima | reverse complement strand
AGTGTAAAGCACTACATATTTATGACAGTCTTTTAAAAAGCTATTTATTTTCAAATTGAGTAGCGAACATCCTTAAGATCTACATTTTGAGTAATAAGCCTAATACTATTATCAGTAAACGTTCAGAGGAATCATTAAAAAGTTTTGACGTATCCTTAAAAAACTAAAAGAGATTAAATAGAACTTTGAATTGCTTAGCTCGATCCCAGGTGGCGGATAAGGAAGCCCTCTCGTTGTTGGGCGGCCAGGTCATATACGGAAAATAACTCTGTATGGATAATGCAACAATCCATGCACGTTTAGATGCCTTTTGTATATTTTGACAAAGAGAAGGCAACAACCCTACAAAAGGCTAAATATTTCGTCCCTACACATCCTTACCATTTTCCAAGGGCAGCCAAAACCCGTTCTATTGTGTATCACCCACCTCCCACTTCCAGTAATTTTGATAATTGTTGAAATTGCTCTCGTCCTGAATATGCATGGAATATTTCCCACTGGACGTTAAGCGACCAACAATCAATCAATCACATATTCATGGTAAGGCCTTATATTTGTTCTTTGAGCAAATGACAATACTTTATGAGTATTATTGTTCTCACTTCGTCATTATAAGTTATTTCAAAAATTTGATTTAAAAGATAGCTTCATTTACTTTTATTTTGTCGGTTGCAGAGATAACAGTTGTATCATACTGCCAGTTTCTTAATGGACCAAGCAGAAATCCACCTGACACCTTTAAAAACTTTCGTAATGTCCCTAGATTTCGTGGACCTACAGCAGTTGGAAATTTTCAACGTACTAATCTAAATTATGTTCAGCAAAATGGTTTACGATTTCAGCAAGAGTTGGATAGACGCGATGCAGAAGGATCTGATTCAAACCGCGGATATCCAGGAAACATTGAAACGTCTCAGTATTCTAATAAAGGATTTTGCCGTGATGGGTGGACAGAGGCCTCTATCAATGGTGTAGAGATATGTATTCGTGTTAATACTGAAGCATTATCATGGGACGAAGCCCGAGAAAATTGTAGAAAAGATTATTCATTTTTGCTGAAACTTGAAGTCCCTGTAAGAGTACAATCAAAGACTATTCAGGAACATCTCCTATCACTTGGTAAGATAATATTAAAAGTTTGTAAAACATAGATATCAGAATAATACTAGTTCTGAAATACTTAACTCTTTAATATATGAACAAATCCACGATCTACAAGACAAGACAATATACATAAGGTGCAAACGACAAATTTAATTACGACAAATAGATATTTTTATAACATTTATCTGCTTATTTATTTATTTATGACCCTTTGGTATATACAACAAAAGTTGAACTTTATTCCTCAAAATATCAACACAGTTGTGATCATATGTCGGAGGCAAGACTCACTGATTTATACAGATATCTGATGAATATTTGTTTCATCAAGAATGAGGTGGCTATGCTAGGTTAAGTTATGTTGCATGAAACCTGAAACCAAATCAAAATGCATATTGAAAGGTTATTCGTTTTGTTTTAAGTGGCACTGATGATTCGTTGATTAAAAAGGCATCTGAGGCTTGCAAAATTAAAAAAAGCTCTAAATCGTTCACTTGGAAGTAATATGTTTATTAATCCTATGACAACAACTGCAAGCAATTGTTTCAAGACAAAAGCTACATAATGCATATTATATTATTGAACTTTATGTAGATGTAAATACGATCGAATTTTTTAAAGGTCCTTACGTCAACCTGTAGTTTTCTGTAATTAATACGCGATGGTTGTCTCAAAGACAATCATATCACATTTCCTTTTTGTATCGCCTGCTTCTAGCAGGGCGACATATAGGGATCTCACTGTATTCTTGCGTCTGCCTCGTCGTGGTTGTCGTCGGCGTCATACTTTATTATCCACAACTACTCATAAACCACTGTACAGATTTTAACCAAATTTTCACAGATTCTTTATTATCCTATTCTATTTAAAACAAAAATATTTTAATTTGCTGCAATTTTGACTTGTAAAATGCGATAAAAAGGGGTATCAATTATAATCTGCCACTCCTACTGAACCACTCAATAGAAATTAAACAAAATTATCAGAATCTTTATCAATAAATGAAGTATTTTACCTCCTATTCTATCTTCACATAAAGTCAGTACTGTAAAGTTATGTGTGCAAATTTGACTTCCAATTAATATGTTGGGATGAAAAAATTTCTAATCCGCAAATTTTTCTTAACCATTTGACAAAAATGATTTTTTAACAGAATCCTTATCATTAGAGGTTATATTGCATCTCCTATTAATTTTTTTCCAAAAATCAGTATTTGAAATTTGGCTGCTCTTTTGACTTGTTAATGTACTGAGAAAAGACGGTTACCATGTCAAATCAGCAACTTCTTCTTAACCACTTTATCAAAATTCAACAATTTTTACAGGTTCTTTATCAATAGATGTAGTATTCAACCTCCTATGTCCCCAAGGAATTCAAAAATGTAATATTGCCTTGCATTATGTTGAAAAGCGAGGGTGTGGTTGTTTCTATTCCGGTACTCCTTCTTAACTAACCAGACTTAAACAGAATCCTTATCAATAGAGGAAGTGTTGCACCTACTTTATTATTTTTCCAGAAAATTAATAATAGTATTTGACTTTTGCCTGCAATTTGCAGGGGAACCACTTCTAATCACCTACTTGTCCTTAACCGCTTTATAGAAATTAAACAAATTTCACAGATTCTTTATCCATATTTTGTACAGTTATTGCACATCCTATTATTTTGACTTATTTCTTACTTCAATTTATAAATTGTTTTATGTAAGGTAGTATCTACCACCCATTTTAACACGTTGCCTCTAATGTATGCCTTTCTCGGCAAATAGAAAGCAACCGACACATGTCTGTTGGAGAAGACTGAATACTAAGTAATAATATATTCTCTTTATCTTTGACAATTGCTACATAACGTGGAGAAGTTTTTTTAAAGGAAAATCCCTTACATTTAAAAAACTTCAAAACGAGCTACCAGAATAATTTTGATAAAGCTTCCCAAATACTAATATCAAGAAGTCCTATAAGATTATAGAACTGCTTCCTTTTCAAAACCGGACTCCTTTTCATTAATTTGTCATGGTATGTAAAATTATTAACAACTTGTTCCCGGATATGTTTTTAAATTTTTAATATTTATAGCAAAAATCTTCTATTTACTTCACCGAATAATTTGTTGCTAATAAGCACTAATACTAATATTTTCAACAGAGATTTCCAATAAAATAACGACACTCGACGAGACCTACCTTACTCGACGCTACTCAACCTAACACAACTTAATCAATCGGATTACGACGGAAGGTATCCTAGTTTGCACGAAATTTCCATTAAGTTTGCTGAGTTCAATATACGCTTTTAAAACTTTTTTTTCAGTAAGAAATTTACTTCATGATTATTCGTTTACTATGTCATTATGAATTATTAAAAAATATATTGACAACACTAACACAAAGCGATAAATACACAAGAAAAAGCAATCGAATTCACCGAAAGTGAATAGAAATAATGAGTGCGTGAGTACGGTCTTATTCGATTATTTCTTCTTTTTATCTGGTTTTTCTTTCAACGATAATGTTTACCGTGTATTATAAAAATGTAATCTTATTTTTCTCAAAAAAGAAAAAAAGTTCACGCGAGTGTTGATGTCCCTATTTTAACAGGAAATGTAAACTAGTTCAGCTTGATTTAGAAAAGAGGCTTTGTTTTGGATCAATATTTGGATTAGAAAATATCATGATATTGAACAATCTAAATTGCATACTATTTGATTTCTTTTCTTTTTTTCTTTGCTGTTGTTCTGTTCTATTTTGTTGCTTTTTTTCTTTTGTCTTGTTGTTTTTTTGTTGTAGTTTTTGTGGGTTTTTTTGGGGGGCTGCATGGATACAAGTTAATTGAGATAGAGATATAATGCAACAGTCACTTATCTCAGGAAAAAAGGAAGGTTCTCACTTTTTTACAATAAAAGACAAAAAAAGAAAGGTGGTTTTAAATTCTAATGAAATTGGTTTGCTTTGTTCCGGAATTCGCTCTGGACTTCGAATATTTCCCGTATGCTGATGCATAGGCATTTGCTTGTTTAAATATATCGTTAGACCACTTCTATCTTATTTTTATATTTTTTAATTTAAAAATAATTCGAAAGGTGACTTTATTACATTATTTTCTTTAAGGTTCAGCCTTTTTCAAGTTCAGGCGGTATATTTTTGTAATTGTAGTTCTTAAGTTTATTAATATCTAACATAAAGTGTACATTAATACATGTTGCACCCTGAAAGGGTCTTTTTTATGTGATGGAAAGTTTATACAAAAAGCTCATTATGAATTGTTTAGAATAGGCAGCAATCTTTTTTCCAAATGTGGTATGTGAATTAAATGAATATTCCAGTTGTTTAAACTGAAGTAGCAAACAGTTTAATCTCGAGGAGAGAGGGAGGACTTTATTTATGACCTCCAACAAAAAACAGGCGTGTTTCCATCCAAGTCTTTTTCTTTTAGAAATAAG
Source organism: Geukensia granosissima (assembly GCA_032357055.1). NCBI lineage: Eukaryota > Metazoa > Mollusca > Bivalvia > Mytilida > Mytilidae > Geukensia > Geukensia granosissima. Next base: position 13,570 of record JAULBM010153925.1, on the reverse strand, counting down.
CAATGAGATATTAGTTTTTTTATCAATACTGATTTTTCACTGCTCTTTTTTTTTACCAAACTTAACAAAAAAGAAAAAAAAAAGACTGATTCATTCTTATTTTGTTGAAAAAATCACATGTACTGTTGATCCGAAATTTGATAAAAAATCTTATTCGTGATTTCTCCCATAGTTTATAGTGCTAAATTTGGAAAAAATGATTTGTCGCGCTAAGAAAATAAATAAAATATATTTTAGTGATTCGGACAAGAAACCATACCCTCGCCCTTTTTAAAGTTAAATGATCGTTCTCTAACATCTATGCCAAGTTTATTATTTTTTAAACTAATTTTTAAAATAACGAGGTGTGCTAAGACGAAGAATAACGCGTAAATTTTACGCGCTGTTTCGTTGAGATAGGTAACGCATAGGTATTTAATTGGTAGCGAACATTTTGGCGGGAAACGAAAACAAACACGTGATGCATACAATGAAGAATATTTCACATATTGTTTTCTTTCATGTCTTATTTATGAAAAATAATTTCTTAAAAGTTCTTAAAAGTAAAGCATTTTGGCACAGGTAATTGGAAAAAATACAGCATATCTTTGTAAGAAGCAGTTGTCAATAACCGCTCCCCTTTCGTCCATCAGTCGAGTTACGTAGGTTTCGTTTTTAATTGGAAATCTCTTATAAGAACTTTTACATATATTGCAGCAGTAGCTTGAATACATTCTAAATATTCTAAAATATTTTCGTATATTCTAATCATCATCAACGTTAATTAAAATAATTGGAATATGTATAGACTTATATTGGTTGATAGTCATTAGGTGAAACTTTTTGTATGATTAGAGTTAATTTCTTTATGAGATTAAGTATTGTAAATATGATTTTGTTATGAATATGTTTGTTTTCGTGTGTTTTTCTTTGGTTTAGGGAGATGTTGAGTTATTCGGTATTATGGATCACTATGTGTTATTATTCTTGTCTCTATGCAATTTTGAACTCTCACTGGGTATTCTACACTGGACTCATGTGCTCCTGTTTATTTATATGAATGAATTTTTACTCTATCTTTGGCATTTCTATTTATTTTTCAAATTTGAATTTCTCTGTTTGTCTTCGAAAATGGCTCAATAATTGTTTAAATATATTTCAGGAATAAAGAATGTATGGACTGGTATGCATTCTGAGCACAACCACCTAGTATGGGATAGTATTAGTTCAAGTCTTGTCCAGTCGAATTCAAGGTAAAACACAATTAACACGATATCATCACTGACATACGCTGCCTACTATAACCATTTTTAAAATAATATAGCCTACTAGGCGTGGTTTGGAAGAAACTCATCGCAAGTTTAAGAACTTAATACTTAAATTTAATTTGACCTTACCAAGAAAAGTTCATAATGGTATTTTATCATATATAATGGTAAATTATTTAACTAAACACACCCTTTTAACCAAATTGCCTTTTGCTTTATGTTGTCTGATTATTTAAGATGCTTTTGCATGACATTATATTGCAGTGAAAAATTTGAAAAATGAGGATTAATTAACTCTAGTATTTAAATACGAATGTGTTCTTTTGATGATTTTTGTCTGATAATACTCTCAATATATTGTCTCTTCGGGATTCTTCCTTTTAAGGGAATTTTGATTATCTGAAACACAGAAAGGAAAGGTTATACGATACAACCTTACACGTGGGTATTCTACTTTGGACACGGAGATCTTACATTTGTATCATAAACACAAATAACATTGTTGGTATTAAGGAGCAGCTTTATGTGATTGCATTAGTTAAAGCCTGGGCCAGGGGAAATCGAATTATATCTAGAAGCAGGAAGCAGATTATGGTTATGGGAATGAGACACCCGTCAAAAAATAACTTGAAGATACACATATTCAATATCGAATTAAGGCTTATAGGTTTTAGGAAGAATCTGATGAATGCAATTGAAAATAGGAGAAGCGAAAGAAAACTAAGGGGCCAGACAAAAAGAGAACAGTAGATAGACACTGGAACCTCGAAAATAAGACACAAGACGACACAGACTGTATACAAAAAATGAATATGTATTAGTTAACAATTTGTACTCCACAAAAAACAAGAGAGAACTCAGGAGTACCGGAAGGCTAACCGTTCCTGCATCTTAAACAGTCCATTCAATATTAAGTTCAACCTAAAACTAATTCAAACAGAAGAAATTTTTATCTAAATCTGTAGTTTATATCCAACAAGACATAGAAAAAAGTCTACTGATATCAAATTAGGAGATATATTATGTGTATTTATAAGTATTTTCCATAAAAAGGGAGATAACTCTTATAAAACCTATAGTGTTTGTCAATTTTTTTGGGGAAGAGAGGTAAATTTTCTCTAGCTGCGTGTAAAAATGGTACTTTTAGGGAATAAATAGGTCTTGTTTATCATTATGGCATGCCATGTAAATTAAATATTTCTAATTTTGTACTTAATTAATGTGAGAAAATTCTTTATTTTTTAGCATGATTAAAAATGATTTGAAGAATCAACAATGTATATGTCTATATATAATTAAGCTCATAAACTAACATGTTTTAATAATTTGTTACGCCCACCATTTGAAGATAATCTGGGATATTTTCATTTAATTTGAGTTTAATTTAAATAATTTCGGGAAAACAATGATATTTTAAATAATTATTACATGTTTTTTCAAAAGAAAAACTATAATTGATATTTTGTTTTAAATGTCAAGGAAATTTCAACAGTTTTACGGGGTTATATTTTTATACCAGTTGTCATACAAAATTGTCGTTGGCTCTAATTCATTTTGCCTGATATAATTTGTTTTGGTTTTTTTCAGGTGAATCGTTACGCTATTTTTAAATAAAAATGTTTTGATTTCTTCTGTTGCATATTGTTTGAAGTTAAGGTCAATTTTTTGCTTAATGGACTGACTAAAACATTAGAAAAGAATTCTGTGATTACCAATTGTCATAACCGAAAACTGGCAAAATATAAATAATATAGGAAAATCTTTTTCAGTTCACAAGAAACTCCATGGATTTGGGACACGAACATTTCGCATGATGATGATCAGCTTTGTGGTGAAGTCGACATTCAAGACAATTCACATGCAGTAGAGACAAAACGAAGAAAGAAGCGTTCAAAAGAAGAAAAACTTGCAGGAGGTCAATTGCAAGATTTTTTCACACAAACAACACCATCTACTTCAAAAGAAATTGTTGATTCTTTGCTACAAAACGCAAAAGATTTAAGCCAAATAAGTTTTGTGAATAGGTTAAGGTCGTTAAGCAACCAAAGACGCTTAATAAACTTTAATAACCAGAGATCAACTCAGTCAATTTTTAACAATGGGATTAATGGCCGTAATCGTAATACTGCCCTATTTCCAAATAATCGCTTCCTAGATACAAGGCAATTACAAAACAACCAACAAAATACGGCCTTTTCACGATCACAAAATGTTAGACCTGTGGACAATAAGAACTTTCTGTCTTTACTCAATATGTTCCGGAGTGGTTCAATTACACAGCAGCAAAACGATCCACCATCCAAATCGAACAAAGACACCATCATAAACCAAGTTAACAACATTGTCAATAATGCTATGTCAACCATTGCCCCGCCAGAGGAGGGTGATACCCAGTTAAATCCAAACCTGGAAAATCTACAGAAACTGGGAGACTTGTTTAACAAACAAAAGATAACTGAAGATGACGAGAAAAAGACAAAATTTGATCAAATGCAGCAGGAAATGTTACGTACCGTAGCATTTATGAGTGGCACAAGTACTAAATTAAAAGATATGGAACCAAAACCTCAAGTTGAGTCTGTTTTGAATCAAATTTCAAATCAAGTAAATTTTGGTAAAGCTGGTGAAGAAATTAAACCACATGATCAAGGCGAAGGAACGACAATAGAAAAGTTACAAAACACCATGTCTGATGCATTAGAAAAGGTAATGCAAGTTGACAAAATGAAAATAGAAACAGAAAATGAAAACAAAAAGAATCTTGCAGATCTAAGTTTTAAAATAAAGGACTCCGTAAATGATCGAATCGAAAATGATAATTCATTTACGCCACCTCCAACAGTCGACCTGATGAAAAAAATTATACCATCAAAACTAACAGAAGAAGATAGCGGAAAATCAGAATCCGTTAATATCATGACTAATGATAAGAATTCTCACCTTCAAACTATAAAACAAACACTGGATGAACTACCTCTTTCGTCAAATATGGAAAAACTAAATTTTAATGATGTTGTTACAGACGAAGATTTGAACACGGACAAAACTAAAGATAAAGAAAGGCCTGTTAAAACGCAATTTGCAGATCTGAAAATGACAAAACAAATATTATCATCTGACGGCAATTTTGCAAAGCAATCAGAAAATTATATTGTCCCAAACGAAGATAAAAAAGAGCACAAAGTTGATCTAACGGATTCAAATATAGACAAAGACACAACGAAAATAGGCGATGTGTTAGACGATGACTCCAAAACAATAATTAAACAAAAGGAGATAGACGATGCTGAAAGTAAAGCTTTACAAAAACGCACAGATGATATTGGATTGGACGATAAAGCTAAGATACAAGACAAAGACTTAAAGCCAGACCGTATTTTGATAGAATCCGCTTTACAACACATACCAGGCATCGAAGTTAGCTCTTCGATGTTGACTACATTACCACCAACAAAAGACAATAGTGACATTTCTCCATTGTCTGTGCAAAATGGACAAGAAGAAAATGAGAGAACGTTAAAAAGAATGGATGATAATGTTGATGTAAATGTAAAGACGGAATTGCCCGACAAGCAACTCGAGCAAAAGCTTTACATAAAACATCCGGAGGCGGAGAAAGTTACCGATGTCGACAAGAACATTTTAAAAACAGATTCTGATGTGAAAGTTGTTAAAAAAGAAGAAGAAGATAATGGTGAAAAAGTCGAAACGGATAAAGTTGCACCTTATCCGTCTAGTGAAGGGTTATTTATACATTCGTTTGAGCCAGAAGGAGTGGAATCAGAAAATAAAACAAAACAAGAAAACGCAAAAGAAACCAGCAATACTATAGAAAGTACAATTGATGAAAACCTGTATGACAAAGTCATTGAGGGTGAATTTAGTGGCAATGTTGACAATATCGTGAAAGTTCTTGATAAATTAAGTGAAAACAAACCAACGGAAAACCCGAAAGACACTATTTTGGGTGGAAGTGTTATTCAACAGGTAATATCAAATGATGGTGAAGGAACAAGCATTAGTCACATAACTATTTTACCGAGGACAAAGATAAACACAAATACAGCAGAAGATGAGAAGTCTAAGATTAACGACGATGATTCAAGTCAAGACGAATCACCTGTAGGCAAATTAACTGAAACTGATACTTTAGAACTAAAACCTATTAGTGGACCCAATGAGATAAGTAAAAGTAAAAAGTTGAAAACTGAACAGATATCACCAGGAGGCATGTCAGTAACAGAAGGCGTTTTACAAGATAGCAATGAAGATGCAACGACTGAGACTCAGGAAAATGACAAGAATAGTTTGTTGGAGGAATCTGTCCCAATAAATCATCCAAGTTTGCTGTTATTAAATGAGGATGAGGGTACTCAGGCTATGGACATCCTTCAGGAAAATACTATAACAGAGTACGAATCTTTAAAGGTCGTACTACCAGACAATCATACTGTATCTGAAATAATAGATAACAGTCCATCTATTATACTTGAAGACAGAATTGAATCCCAAGATGACAATACGATAACAAGGCCACCGCCTTCGATTGATGTTTCATCACGTAACTTCATTACTAACAAGCAGACATCAGAAGAAGACGTCTCAACAATATCAGATTCTTTTATTGAAGAAGATACAGAAAAATACATTAAATCGTCAAACAAATCTACAGAAAATGTACCCGCAGATAAAATTAATTCAGCAGATGGGGAGCTTCTTCAGGCTTCTCCAGAAATCATTGATGCTGGCTTTACACATAATAATACTATACCAGAGATAACTACTGACGATAACTTGAGTGAGGGTGATGAAATTGATGCCTCCTTATTCGTTTCGTCTGCAGATGATGCAGATGATAACAAGCCAAATAAAGTTAACAATGAACAAAAACATGTTGATTCTCTAAAAAATACAGACATTGAATATACAGTTCAGATAGAGGAAAGTGATGATAAATTTCTGGACCATAATTCAGACGAAATATTGCCCAAAATCGAATCCGAAATTATTTCTTCAATGCTAGAAGAAAAACCTATTAACCAAAATAATAGTATTGAAACCGAACCAGATTTATCCAATATATTGGAGGATCATCAATTATTTGAAGACATCACTGAAGGAGATGATCATATGGAAAATGTAGATGAACAAGACAATGTCACTTTATTTAACGATGAGCCAAATCTGGAAACTGCAAAAGATGACGTTGAAAATTTGATAAACAATACTAAAGTGGACAATGGTTTTTCGGTGAAAAACTTTAAACAGGACTTTGTTGACGATTTACTAAAAAATGGCGTGAACGATGAGACCGAACCAATGAACGAATCTTTACAAGATGTAGTTAAAGATATAGTAGACAATGGTAACACTGATAGTAATGAACCAATAACTGAATCTTTGCAAGACGCTTTTGAAAATATTGCAGATAAGGTAACGTCAGATATTAAAATTGACAAACATGAGAAGTTAACAGATACACTTAAAGGTGTAGAAGACTTGATTCAGGATTCTTCAGAGACGAAAGCAACTGAGGAAGTGAGGCTTGACAGTAAAAGTAAGGTCAGTAAAGAAAAAAACGATATTTTACATAAACTCCCGGTTGACCTCAGATCAGAATATACCTCTACTGAGACCAACGATATAGCAATTTATGAAAAGAAAGAAACAACTAACATTATTAATACCAACAGTACAAAATTGGAGGATTCAAGCAACGAAAATGACATGACAAATAAAATAAATGATTATTATCAGCTTCAAGGCAATAAAGACGACATTAAGAAAAAAATCGACGAAAATTTTAATGATACAAGTGATTTAATTGATGGAATAGTCGCTGATGTAGATGAAAAAGAAAATACAGCTACGGAAATATTCAGTGATGAAATCTCAAATGAATTAAATGAAAAAATACGTGTTGAAAGTCAAGAGGGAATTTTGGTAAATTATAAAACTCATACCAACAACTCAAATAACGAAAGTCTATTAGACGAAAGCGATCATTTAAACAACTCAACCGACCTATTTGAAGAAGGGAGTGACGAAAATGTAACTTTTGATGACAGTTTCGATTCATGGGGAGATATTCTAGTAAGCGAGGCAGCAGCTCAGGACGACTCTGTTCGTCTTCCTGAGTTTCGTGACCTGGATACTGCACGAACAGCAGACGATTTGATCGAGGAGGAAGCCGAGGAATTTGTTCCACCTGAAGATATTGTAGAACATATTCCCCAGTCAGTTCAGATTGAAACACAGCCAGAATCAAATAAAAAGAAAGTGATAATGCGACTTGGAAAATGTGAGAAGCCGAAACCATCAGTATGCTTTAGTCCGCAAATAAAAGTAGACTCAGAAGGTGAGTATTATTTACAAAGTAGTACGAACTAGACCAAAAATATTTGATACTGCCTTAATGTAAAATATCTTTTTTAAAACAAACATGAGTAAATATTAACCGCAGTTTAAAAAAAACCTTCAATTCACGATTTCTTTGATCCACAAATGGAGCATTTAGTATTTAAGTTTAATTTAGTATTAGGTCCTTTTTAATTATAATGCTCAATACATGCGACATGTATAAATCAACTTCCAGTTAATTTAGTGCAGACAATAGTTAAATGTAATAATGAAATAACTATAAATTAACTGCAAAAAATAATTTCAGTAAAAAAACCTTACATAAAAGACAATAAACCCTTTGTATTGTCATTCACGTTGTCGTATGATCGATCAGATTATGCAGAACAGGGCGTAAATTTCCTAACAACAACGGAATGATAACCTTCTCTTGAAATATCAAAATGTTCAACAACTAATTAACAAAGATTTATTATTTCACGAAATTTCATTTTCAGTTTCGACATGTGGAATCGGTTGGTATGGAAACATATTTGCCGACAAGTGCTACCGATACATATCGCAAGCTATGAATTTTGCATTTGCTAGAGACACTTGCTTCCAACAAGGGGGACAACTTGCCGTGGTTGATAGTAATCTTTTAAGAAGATTTGTTCTGACTGCAGTAACACTTGCCAGATACAACTCAAATATTCAAAGTACGTTATCAAAATTATATTAAAATAATACATATGTTTACAGAAAATTAAAATAAACAAAATTATGATACACCATAATGATGTTAAATTACATAGTCATAAAAGGATTAATAATTTTAGAAAAAGTTTTACATGGATCACCTTTTTACATGATTTTGCCATCCTATTGCTGTCTTTATTGCTCAAATCAGTCTCTGAATAAAATCTTATTGTATACATTGCAGATAGCATTATAAATGTGTGGGTCAATACAGATTCAAAAAGCACGAGCTGCAGATTGTTGACAAATATAGGCTTTCAGGATGTTAACTGTTTAACTATTGCTGAGACTGTTTGTGAGAAGCCTAAACAACAGATAGGTAAATATTTCATCTGTAACTTTTTTTAATGTGATAAAGATATATTTTCACTAACTTTCTCCTCTAATCTTTTTCACACTACGCTTTATGTGGTGTATTTAAACCATATGCCAAAATCAATTTTCCAAAAGGAAAGATTTGTCAATAAACATGTTTTGCATTTTCTGGGATCTTCACTGATGCTTTCCTAAACAAAATTAAATTTAAACAGTTTAAGATAATAATTTAAATGTTGAACTACTCTTAAAGTCTGAAAATGGCATTTTCTGTCGTCAATATTTGACCTGTGATAAAGCTAGTGAGATATTATTTTGACCATAATGAACAATTTAATTCAAGGTCGACTCAGTGATGGAGACAATACCGACCGTGATATTGAGTACGTTCAACCGGAGGTTAAACAATTTCCAGTCAGTGATACTAACAACAAGTTGCAATGTTCACTTAAAAATCCAATTCCTGAATTTCCGGTTGTGTGGTATAAAGACGGAATCCCTCTAAAGCCAAAACTTTTGAAACAGTCGCAGAGTGTCGCATTTCCTGTGTTATCGAACATAGGTAAGAATTTTAAAAATTTAATCTCAACAGCATCGATTTAATCTCCAGGTTGTTTACTTAAATATTTTAATATAATTCTCTCTTTCACACACACACACACCTCTATTGGTATTCTTATTTCCAACTATTTGTGAAACATTTAAGAATTCATATTTTAAGTCTCTAAAAGGAATACATATGTCCATACTGGTTCAACCCGTAACCAATAAAAGGCTTAAATGTCGGTGTAAATTTATATAGAATACATCAGAGATGTATTTGATTCAAAGTGAAGAAGGCTAAAAGTACAATAGCAACAAAATTCATGATACTAATACCTCAAATGTTTTTTCGTCTCAAATCTGTCTTACTTGTGATTTCATAAATGTATTTAATAACTCATTGCAGTTGTGTCGCTTACATCCGATTTGTACCTCACATCTGATTTGACACAGTCAATAGTCGGGCGAAATGACACAATAGAAGTACTGCAAGGAAAGTATTGGTGTGAAGTATGGAGTTTGAATCCTTTTAAACGTCATGCATCAAAACCCACGATAGTGCGTTATTCAGGTAAAGTGAACAGGGGCGATATACTCTTATTTTAAATATAGGTGGCATATCATCGGTTGCCCACATAATCTAAGAGAAGCAGACGGGTTAAACACATTTATTATTTTGGACATAATTTTTGTAGGTATTCAACACGACGACACATCATAAATTATATAACTTGTGGAATTGTCGCAAGCAATACTTGTATTAAAGCAAAATAAGCGATTCCATATATTTATATGACGCATGTATGATAACAAAAACATTGAAATAAATGCATGTATTACATTTAATTTTTTATTCTTCATTCCTACGTTTATTGTTTAATGTTAAATGTTTTACTTTAAATAATGTAATGCTAACTCTACATTATAATTTCCCCATATCAATTCAACATTATTTGTATTTCATAATATTTCAGATGTTATGGCATTCGTTGGTCGAGTTAATATTCACCCGATGTCAAACTTGGAACAAACCTTGCACAACATGGTTAATGAACAAGCGAATAGTTTATCTAAAATGATACAAGATATCCAAACTATTCACGAAAAAATATTACCTTTTATCCAATTAACTGTACCAGAGGTTGTAAAAATAAAAATTAAACCTGACAGAATCGAAGGGTAAGTATTCCTGTTTTATTTGATCAAATTCAAGCATTTTCAAAAGTTATTGCATTGATATCATATAAGACATTTGGTGCTTCGCTTTTTGCCGAATTTTTCCATTGCAGTATACCTTTAAATTGATCTTATCAATGGTATTTGCTTGGAATAGCTGAGCATACCGGATCCACACATCTTTTTCGAAACCTCAATATTCCGGTAGAATAATAAATCTTCTTTTCGTAATCAAATACCTTTCTGACTTTAAACTCATGAATTTGGTATTCTTGTATACTTTACTTTCCGGTTCACATAGATTGACTGGGTGGAGTAACCTGACCATTCAATTACATAAAAGGTGTTAGTAGTAATAAACATTGCATTAATATGATAAATGACATCATCATTGACTATTGTTCATAATTTTTACTTTTCAAATATTTCTTTTAGCAAGCAAAACCTTATATTAAAAGAAATTTAAAAACAAAAAGATTTCAGTTTATATGTTGATATCTGATTAAACATAACCGCATGCTGATACTACACAAAAACTAGTTTAGTCTTAGTTGAAAGTTAAAGGTTCAAATCGAAAAGTAATTGTTTTTCATAAATATCGCAGACTTGTTTAACATGTAATGTCATGCGTAATGTTGAAATGTTAGAATCGAATGATGTCCCTTCGGTTATGGCATATCTTTTTGTTTATTTGCTGTTTTCCAAACCGAAAAATAATTTGTAAAAAATGTAGCAGATATAGAAAAAGGAGATTTGGTATCATTGTCTATGATACAGCCATCCAAAACATAAATTACAAACAACTACATGTTGCCTTAAGGTCTTCCATTATGGACATATACCAACATCAAGGCGAGGTCTTAAAGGTCCCAAATAAAATGCGATGACATTCATGTGTTACAATAATCGAACCTTATATTGTCTGTAAAAATATATGAAAAAAACATTACTGGCTTCTTACAAATTAAATCTTTATATTTTGTACAGGAAGCCCACACAGCAACTGAAATTTTATTCCTATATAACAATGTCTTCTCCATATACTCTTGCAACAGAGAGGTCTGTTAATCTTTTGATGAGGAAAGAACTCAAGGAACACCTGCTGAATACAACATTTGTTTTGTCACTTCCTGGGAAAACACCAATCCATCTCGTTAGATCACTTCAATTTTTTAGTACAGGTATGAACTATTTAAGATATCAATATGCTTTTTTTCTTTACCTATTCAAGGCTATTGTTTTTGAAAGGCGTTTAGTCGAAAAAGTTAGACATTGAAAATAAAGATCAAAAAAGGCATATTAATAAAAATAACAAAATAATTTGCAGATGTCAATACTAATATTCAACCTAGTGCATCTTCTGATACCAATGTGTGAGAACGCAATGCAATTTTAGTAGTTTTAATATGAAACCATTTACTAAAATGTCAAATAACCATAGTTTTAATTAAAATGTAAAAAGATATAATTCATTTAAGTGGCGTGCCCAATGGATCGCCTAAAAGATTCGGAGACATCACTGGTAGCGACATTTCCAAGCTCAGCAACAGGACTAGAAGTTACTAGTGTCGAAACATGTGGTAAGTAATTTATACATTGTTGGATGAATAAGTCGCATTATATTCAGAAACTTGTTTATATAAATGACATTTTCATTACTACTGTTTTAGTGTTTAAACTGCTTTTCTGACTTACAATTAAATCAAAGCTGAAGAAGAAGATGAAAAAAATATTTTATACATCTTAATCATTAATTAATCTGAAGTTTTAAAATTCAGATTAATTGCATTTAACCCTAAAACTATTGCTTCAAACAAACAAATCATACATGTTACTAGTAAATTACAAATAGTTACAGTATTTCCATTATGTCAGTCTTACCTTAGGACGAAATTACTCATCTTGTCACAAGATAACTACATTGATGTAGAAAAGAGAAAAGTAACTATGTTTTTACTAAAATGGGAAATTATTCTAATGCTGCTTGTTATTTTCTGTAGTAAGTTTAATTCAAGATGTATTCATAGTGAGTTATCAGTTGTCCTATTAAATGGAATGTCGTTATTTATATTAACATCTGTAATTTTTAAAATTTCTGTATAACTGGGCTTCATCTAAACCTTGTGCGTTACAAGACTGATACAATTTTACACTTTTGCAGAGGGATCGGTGGCTGGAAGGGCCAAATGTGACGGTGATTTTGAAACAGGAGCTCACTGGACTAATATAAGGGTTCACAAGACTTGTAACAGTAACTCTGGTGCGGGTAGTGATAACACAGAAAATGATAGCGATGATTCGGAGGACGACGATGGTACCGTGATGAAACAGTTCAGCTTAGAAGAAAGACTGAAAGAATTAGCAGAGGTATATAACTGCTCCATGGATAAGAAATGAAACAGTTGATTCTCTTTGGATATCTCATTGTGATGTTTATTCTTATCCAACTCTTGAAATGTGGAAATAACAGACAAAAAGGAACGTAAGAACGTAAGATTAATGAAATTAAAGAAAATGAAGATAAAACAATTTCTTAAGTCAAGTGTAGAATACCCATGTGAGAGATCAAAATTGTATAGTCCAAAGAGACAACACAAATTTAAAACAGACTAAAAAATAAAACTTAAACAAAAGGAACAAAAGCTAAGAATCCATGAACTCCTTTACAAAATAGATGCTTTATTTTAAGTTATGAATTTTCCGTATACTGCACATTTGAAAAACATTTCATCTGTAGAGGGTGGGGAAGAATTAGAGTTTAAGGATGTAACGACCGGTTGTTGCGCGCAAAACAGGGGATGCTTACCCTTCATGACACCTGGTTCCACTCCTTGTTTATATAGGATTCCTTCCAGATTTGACACAAATTTGCATTCCCGATTTTGACATCCCGATTTGACAGATTTTGACATTGAGGACTCCGCCACGGGTTTTGCTCATAAGAAAGGGGACGCTTACCCTTCATGAGCACCTGATCCCACTCCTGTTTTGTAAAGGATAAATTTATCAATCTTACGTTCTTACGTTCCTTTTTGTCTGTATTACCACATTTAAAGATTTGTTTAAGAGTCGGCACGTATTAATTACATCTGCAAGGTTTCCCTAAGACCTCTAATGTGGAGGATGAAAAACATTTTCTATTGAATTGTTCTCTGTATGATGACATTAGAAACGAATTATTTTCCAAAGCT
>JAULBM010153816.1:0-18115 GCA_032357055.1 Geukensia granosissima | reverse complement strand
CTTCGGCGGGATCTGGCAAGAGGAAAATGGGTCATGATCTCCATATTGTACGTTTGCTCATATTTTAAAATATTTTCAAGTGCACTCAAGTTCAACCTTTATACTAATTTGTGGATTTTTGAATATCAATTTCTTCCCTGTGCCTCGTCTCTAGCATGTCGTATTCTGCTGTTGGACCCTATGCTGATTTCTTGTTAAAGTTTAATTATACACAGAAATATCAGTCTGAGAGCCTTTTCGCAATCTAAGATTCATGATGGCGAAACACACAGCACATGTACTTTACTCAGAACAAAAGTGAAACTGAGTCAATGAAGCATGATGAAATGTAGGTCAAAGTGACCTAATTTGGGTCAGGTGCTGACAGACTCCCATAGACGCATTCACACACTAAGTTACATAATGGTAGGACTTAAAGTTACTGAGAGAAATGTGGACATAAAACTGAACCTGAGTCAATGAAGCATGAAATGTAGGCCAAGGTGACCTAATTTGGGTCAGATGCTGACAGGCTCCCAAAGACACATTCACACATGAAGTTACATGATGGTAGGACTTACAGTAACTGAGATACTAATTTGGACATAAAGTAAACCCAAGTCAATGAAGCATGAAATGTAGGTCAAAGTGACCTAATTTTGGTGGGATGCTTACCGACTCCTAAAGATGAATTCACACACCAAGCTAAAGGATGGTAGGACATACAGTACATGAGATACAAATTTGAATGTAAAAGTGAACCTGAGTCAATGAAGCATAAAAAAATTGTCAAAGTGACCTAATTTGGGTCAGATGCTGATAGACTTCCAAAGACCCATTTACACAACAAGTTACATGATGGTAGGACATACAGTTTCTGAGATACAAATTTGGACATAAACTGAATCTGAGTCAAAGAAGCATGAAATGTAGGTCAAAGTGACCTAATTTGGGTGGGATGCTTACAGACCCCCAAAGATCCATTCACACACCAAGCTACATGGTGGTAGAGTACATGAGATACAATTTGGACGTAAAAGTGAACCTGGGTCAACTTAGCATGAAATGTAGGTCAAAGTGACATAATTTGGGTGGGATGCTTACAGACTCCTAATGATGCATTCACACACCAAGCTACATGATGGTAGGACATACAGTGCCTGAGATACAGATTAGGACGTAAAAGTGAACCTAGGTCAATGAACCATGAAATGTAGGTAAAAGTGACCTAATTTGGTAGGGATGCTTACAGACTCCCAAAGGCGCATTTACACACCAAGTAACATGATTGTATGTCATGTAGTATCAGATATCAAGTTGGACCCCAAACTTATTCAAAGTCATTCAACCATGCATATGGGCCATGTGACCTCAGTTTTTTGTAATGTATCTGTCGCATCATGGTGCAACATTGGTACTTTTGAAGAAAGACACTAAATTTAGCTATATTTTATTAACCAATAATATGTTGGAATCATTTGACACATTTGTTTACATATTCTGAGTAACAAAAGTTTAGCAATATATAGTTGAAAAATCATATACAATTTTCAGATGCAAAATGTAAACTTATTTATCAGCCTTATTATGCTTTTGGTAATGGTTTTTGTTTAAGTCAATCATAAAGTTTACAGCATAGAATTGATTTCGTTACTTCCTCCTGTAGCATCAAAATTTGAGTCCGAAAGGAAAACCGTAAAAAAGACAGTTTTTACAAAAATGTGTGTTTTCTTATTCATGGCTAATTTTTTCCAACAAACTGCGTTAATATTGATGACTAGGGATAACAAAAATGTTGTGGAGTTCCTTTTTCCAAAAGATTAAAAATTTCCTATGGAAATTTTTTCGATTGGAATTTTCAAACCTCAATTTTACAGAAAATATCTTTTGGTTTTACCAGAAAAATTGAAAAGTCATTTCTTGATGAAAATAATGAAAATAAAGTGTGAAACACAGTGTTATACTAACATTTTTAAAATTTTAAAATTTCTGCAGTTTTGAAATATTTTAACAAGGTCAAAAAGATGTCGCTAAACTTTTTTTACTCAGTATATATATTGAACTGAAAAAGAAAAAGAATACTTTCCTATTTAATACAATACACCTGAAGAAATTATTGCAATACCTGGATTTAATTTTTGCCACATGATTGGGCAAAATATGGACCTCATCAAACCATGTTCTTTAGGACACATGAAGATGAGCTCGATAAATATAGAGGAAGAAATCAATGAAAACAAAATTCAAATCGTTTTATTTCTTCTTAGAATAGGCAGAAAATCTTAAATGGGTTTTCATAACTTATCAATATTTTGGTCAAAAAGAAATTTTAATTAATTAATATCATTGACCATGACCAAAAAAAATCATTTGCCTGGTTACGTCATTTTAAAAACTATGATCTGTGCAAGAAGTCTTTGAGAATTATTTTTCATTTAGGCCATAATAAATAAATTCCTAGATTCTCATCCAACTTTTTTTAAAAATAAGTGGTGGGTGGGGCCGGTGGGCTGGCAATTTTATTTTTTATCATATTTCTTGAAAAATGCTGTCAATTTGAAAGAAATTGGCCTAAATTCGGCAAAATATCAAAATAAATTTTTTTTGGAGGGTTAAAAAATAGGGACGGGAGGGTATTTTTTATTATGGTCTTAACGCAAAGAAAAATTAAAAAACCTGAACTGTGGGACTTCATGACTTGCTGATCGAGCCGTAAGGCATGTATGAACAATTCATCTTTTGAGGGGAACATGGGTTTTCTCTGGGTATGTACTTTTTTCTTCCATAAAATAATGAAACAAATGTCCGAAAATAGTTGCACTTGACCACAAAGTTACTTTGTAACAGTTACTGTCCACAACTACATATAGTGCAACTTAATTTCACGTACTGCTGAAAAATATATGTGGAACTCGAAAAAGGGGTTGATTCATTTATACATGCCATGAATCACTTTACCTACCTGAATGTGATCAAAAGGAAACGAGTGATAGGATTGTTGATCACAATATACTGCCGGTGAATGTTTGTTTACACCACTGGAGCTGTAGCAGGTGCTTTGAGATAGACTCAGATTTCTTTGATACTAGTGTTGTACAGCACGCACATTTAAAAGTTTAAATAAACCAGTGTCCACCAAAACAACATAAAAAAGTGATGTGGGTCTTCAGGTTTCAAGGGTTACGTTCTATGGATCGATTTACTAACTCGCTTGATTTGTGTTGACGACCCCAATAATGACCCCTATCAGATGACCGTTTCGTGGTCAGTGAAGTGTGTTAAAACTTTTGTGTGTAAAGTAACGTGACTAAGACCGGTTATTTATGGTTTTGGACCAAAAAAATAAAAAATGACACAGCAAACAACACCACTATTTGGGTTTTTTACCTGGCCTAACGTTAAATCCTTCAGTTGTCGCCATCTTGATTTGCCGTTGTGAAGGACGCCATTCGTTGGTGGATGCCTGACTCCCAGTGCAAAGCATGATGGGAGTCAGCGGAACCAGACTTTGTCTCACGCAACCCCTGTGTGAGACAAGTTATTATGACGTCATAGTGATTGTGACGTCATTAAAAACAACAGAGAAAATGGTGATTTCCTGAAATTCCTGCAGTGGATTTGTAGTTTTATGTGAGAAAAAGAATCAAACCCCACTAAAAATACAAGACTTAAAATCTCAGACACCCTCGGGTTAGATTTCTATTGTTCTTTGACTCGGCAAGCCTCGTCAGAGAACAGAAATCTTACCCTCGGGTGTCTGAGATTTTCCTGTCTTGTACTTGCAGTGGTGTTAGATTAATAGGTTCTTACACGAGTCAAGATCGAAGATCGAGTGATCTTTCACGAGTTTGAGAAATTCAAGTCTTTTCACGAGTGGAGCGCGGCGGAACGAGTGAAAAGACCAAGAATTTCTCACACGAGTGAAAGATGACCCGATCTTTCATCTTGAACGAGTGTAAGTACCTGTTTCTTCCGCAAACATACAATTCATTTGTTCGATTATCCTTAGGCCTCCGCCATTTTCGCAAACTTTTTTCATTGTGACGTTGAATTTCCATTTGCAATCGACTTAGAATTGTTTATGACGTTGCACTTTCTGAAGCGATTGATTGGTCCTCAACCGATGGGAGATCGATTTCTGCCGGTGGGAGATCGATGCACGTGCACCGATCTCCCATCGGTCATCTCCCATTGAAATGAGCAATTTACGGAAGAATTTTTCGTCTTGTACTTCTAGCAAGGTTAGATTCTATATATCTTTACACCGATACTCGGTCAAAACTTTGATTCTAATTCTTGAAATCTTTGTAGATTTAAAATACAGCATTTTATAGGCGAGATTGTTAAACGTTACTTGTTTCCAGAAAATATTTCTAAGAAATACAAAACATTTTCATGTGATGCAAAATATTTTAAGTTTATTGCAGATACAATTTAAAAACGTTAAACATTGTAACGTTAGAAAAACATAGTTCGGGTGCTTTTATGATACACGCTGTATGTTCTCTTCTTAGAGTTTCACAGGAGTTCAGTCCTAGTGTTATGCACCACTGCTAAGGTGCGTGTGAGCGGACACACCGGACAATGGCAGAACGACTTACCCCATATGTACAAGACAATATTCAATGGGAAGATATATTACCCGCCATAATATTTTCAATAAATTCATCTGTACATGGTAGTTCTCAATATTCACCGTTCGAAATAGTATATGGCCATAGACCAGCATTTCCTTTAACAAATATCACACCCGATGTAATTCTCACTGATGTTCCTGTTACACTACATTCTTATATGACAAATTTCTGTGCTCGTTTAAACACCATTCGTAAAGCTATCGTAGCAAATATTAAACGTGCTCAGAGTAATATGGAACAGAGAGAAAATAGAGTTACCTGTGAATTAACACTTACCCCAGGAGATTACGTGTATCTAAGTGTAGAACCTACTAGACAAGGACACAAACTAAAGCCAATATATGAAGGACCGTTTGTAGTCAATGAGGTTTTATCAGATCATATGATTAGGCTAAGAGACCCAGAATGGAAGCGTCAGTTTCACAATCCAGTGCATATCAACAGACTTAAGTTGGCACATATATTACGCTTACCAAATCCACAACCATATTTTCGACGTCATGATGACACAACTGACGTGATAAGCGAACATGAAACAGTAACGGATGTCGCAGATAGACAGGACAGTAGAGAAAACATTGACACTAATCAAGAATTGTTGTCTTCTACCGCCAATAATGACCAAAAACAAACGAGAAAATCAAATAGAATAAGACAGAAACCCATTCGTTATAGAGACTCTGACCATGTTAATCAAGATTCGTTAGATTCAGTTGATACTAATTATAACAAACGACCTAATGTTACAAAGGTTAAACGAATTCTGGCAAAGCGACGTAATAAAGGTTCATTTATTTACCTAGTTCAGATGATCGGTGAACCATCCCAGAATGCAAAGTGGATGTCTATGTCTGACCTACCACCCCCGCTTATTGATTAAAATGTTATATTACATGCATGTACATAAAGAGTGATCGATCTTATTCAAATGTAACCGTTGTGATTTTATGCGATTTCATACTCATCAAGTGTACAAATGGAATCAGAATATCACGTTTGAATTGTGTTTTGTGTGTTGGTAATGATTTTATTGCCAACCGCATTCATTGTTGTCATTTATCATTTAATACCATTTTGCCTCAAGATTTTCAACTTTTTGTGTTGATGTTGTTGTGATTACCGACCTGTTCATTGGATGTATACACAGAATTATTCTGGTTGGTAATGATTGCATTGCCAATCGTACTCCTTGCCGACAATTTTCAATTTATTTCGTATTGCCTGCATTTTCCAGACAGTGTGTTGCTTGTTACGTTTGTGGGATACAGAATTGTTGTAGTTTAGTAGTTGGTAATGATTGCATTGCCAACCGTATTCCTTGCCGTCAATTTTCAATTTATACTATACTACCCGAATTAGTATTATTTGTTGCCACCTGTTAATTGAACTGTTGTATTTGTTAGGATTGCATTGTAAACACATTTTTATTCGCAATTTATATGCCGTTTCTTGCAATTTTCTGTGTTTATTTAATGCTTTCTCGTTGGTAATGATTGCATTGCCAACAGAATTACTTCGTTGTTACATTCGTATCTCAGGAGAAGATAATGATTTTCATTGGTAATGATTCGATTGCCAACCATTGAACTTTATGTATTGATATATCCATGTTTCCCCAATTACGTACCTGGATAGATGAATCGAATGCACCGCTAAAGATTGACATTAACATATATTGAAACTTATCTTTTACATGTTTAATTGCAAATTATTTTGTCTGTAATTATGTTCCTTTTCCATCCTGCACCACCTTCCATTTATTACCTTGCCTTTGTATTAGGATTGATAGACAATATCTGATATGTTCAATGTAAGAGTGGAGAAAGTGTTTGATCGTGCTATAGTGAAAACCTGTTGTGATTCTTATATTGTTATCCTTTTGTGAAAGATAGTGTGAGTAAATGTGTTAACCGGATCTGTGAGTGTTGTGACAGTCTTAAACAGGGCAATGATATTTAATACATGTATCTATTAAGAGTTTCGGGTCTCTGTTAGCCGTATCATGGTGAATTGCACTTATATCTACCACTTAACATTGCAATCGATACTGATGTTTCAACATGTCATTTTGTTTGTCATATGGTATTGGAGGACACGGTGTCAAACAAGGATAAGGATTATTCAAAGACTTATTTGCTCATTTCTTTTATATTCATTGTTGTATAAAACTTTAATTGATTGATTTGTATATCTCATTGTGACACGTTTCCGTGCCTTCATCAACCACTCCGAAATTGCTTCCAATTTCTTAATTTTGTCGGGGTACCGTATTTTATAGTCCTATATTCTGGTTGATGAAGTCCCGGCTACGTTAATATAGGATGTTCCGGAAAAGTTCCGGGACTTACCACCTCCCCCGCTCTCGTTCTCTTTTTGTCATGGTGTATATGGCACGCCGTTTTCATATTTATTCCACATTTAAGATATCTCATATAATATATAAGATATATCATATATTATATAAGATATCTCCTTTATTATATAAGATATCTCCTGTAATATATAAGATATCTCATATATTATATGATATATCTTTAATGAATATCTATATAAGACATCTGATTTAATATATAAGATATATCATATTACATATAAGATATCTCCTTTAATATATGAGATATCGTATATATTAATTAAGATATCTCTTTAATTATAAGAGATATCTTATATATTAAAAATAAAAAAATAAATGTGGAATATATGAAAACGGCGTGCCAAATTTCTATATAAGATATCTGATTTAATATATAAGATATCTCTTTTAATATATAAGATATCTTATATATTATATAAGATATCTCATATAGAATATAAGATATATTATATAGTAACATAAAAGAGATATCTCAATTTATATATAAGATATCTCTATAAATATATAAGATATCTTATATATTATATAAGATATCTCTAATAGTAATTAAGATATCTCTAATAATCTTTTAAAAGAGATATCTCATATATTAAATAAGATATCTAAATTAATATATAAGATATCTTTAATAGTACGAGACGTACTTGATACCGCGGGTCTCTGCACTAGACGTACGTGATATCGATATGATATCAGCCTGGGGTGTGATGATACGGGTCTTTTACTTCCGGTCATAATACATATGCAAAATGTGACATATCCATCAAAAGTATGTAATAAGATATCTTATTTACTATTAGAGATATCTTATATAATTTATCAGATATCTTATATATTAATAGAGATATCTTATATTTTATATTAGATATCTCATATACCTCCATTTATATAAGATATCTTATATATTAAAGGAGATATCTTATATAATATTTAAGATATCTTATATATTATATGAGATATCATAAACGTGGAATAAATATGAAAACGGCGTGCCATAGGTGTAGGAGGGAGCACATGTGCTATTCAAATACAATTATATTTTTAAAGGAAGGTATTCTGTTTTATTCTGAACTACATCGAGCTACATCACAGAATAGACTTGGTGATATATTCATTCTTGCAGAAAAACGATTTGAAGCTTTTTGTCCATAATAGTTAGGCTTAGCGTTTTTCACATAAATATTCTGTAGTAGCTCCTACGTTAAGAAGGGTATTCCCTATACCAGCATGTTTACTACCCCTTGTTTTGTCCAATATCAACCAGGTATCCCCAGATTCTGGCTCTTGGGGATTGGTGGCCCAATCAAAGAATGTTATTTCGTTTGTGCCAGAATCTCTCCACGGATCAGTACTAGTTGAACGAGTTCCCTCAATAAAAACAAAATTACCTAAAATAAAGAGAAAACGTTCAAACTAAAAGAAAGATAAAATGTGCTCACCAATTTGTAAGTAACAATATATTTCATAGAAAACCTCATAACGTACCAAAATAACTCGATCTTAGGGCACTCCAAATTAATTCCTAGTTCTTCGGATTCGCTCGCTCCTAAATTTGAATATTGAGAAATAAATGTTTTTGGCCATTTCCATACTCTTTAAGATTTTCGTTTTGGAAAGTTTTTCGAAAATATACTAGTCAAAAAAAGAAACGTTACGTCCCTATGCAATTCAATAGACTTTCATTTTTCAATGACTGTAACATTTTTAATAATAAAGATATCTGCTTGAAATTTTCACAGAATGGTCAGTTAACCAAAAGTCGCAGATTTGGCGAAAAAATTGAAAATTCATCTTTTCATTTTTTGAGATTTAAAAAGTGCTTTTTTGACCAAAAAATTAAAAAATTAAAATGTTATCTGAAATTAATGACCACAAAGAAAGATGTTCCAAAAATTTAACGTTTTGCAAATTACAGTAAAAAAGTTTTACAAATTTAAAAAAATGTGTTGTTCAATTTGGTCGTCTGTTCTTGATATCCGGTTTAAAGTCTTGCAATTTGACCTTGCAAATAAACAATTTCACTTTTCTGCAAAAATGTCAAAACTGCTATAACTTTACTCCCATAAAGATACAGATTAAAATTGTATATAAGAATTTTTTAACCGAGGCATATACATTTATACAAATGATGTTGAAGGAGTGTAACGTTTCTTTTTTTTGACTAGTATATTATTGTTTTCAATATTTTGGATGCTTTTCGATGTATTCTGACCATGTTATCAATAGATTTCGATTTTGGGGGCCAAAGAAGGCACTTACAAATGTATCACACATATTCCTTTCAGAAAATAATATTCTAGTCTTTCATGAAACATCAGTGTTAAAAGAATATATCTGTGACATTTGGAAATCAAAATGAGCTTTACTTCTGAATTGATAAAAAATATGATTTCTGTGAAGCAAAACTAAATGCCAGAGATTAAGTTAAAGAAATTCAGAGAAGTCAGAATAGTTTCCTTTCAAAAATGTAATGCATTTTACATGATTGAAAAGATATATGATTGCTAAGTGAAATTTTTAAAATATCAGGAAATTATTCGAAGTCGGAATGACATTTTTTGGAAATATTTTGTAATAAATTTCAAAAATTGTTCATAGGAATTCAAACATTCATGGTTGCTATAAAATGGAAATCCAAAAAGTGTAAGTCCAAGAGTAATATCAAGAAATTGATCAAAATCGAAATTATTATTTTTTTATTAGATCTCTTTGTTCCAGATTGTATAGCTCGTTCATTGAATTCCAAATATATACGGTTCCTAGGTGAACCCCCCCCCTTCGCCCCCCTAAAAAAAACAAAAACAACAAGTCGATTCCAAACATTATGGTTGCTATTTAAAATCCCATAAAATATTAGTAATTTCAGAAAATTTACCGAAGTTTGAATCACAGTGAAGAAATCAAAATCTTTTTAATTATGAAAAAAATATATAATTACTCGCCAAAATTAAAAAAAGTACTGGTCTGTGACTTTTTAAGGAAATTAACCAAAAATTGATCTGCAGCTTATTTTTTAAAGGATCTTTTGCATCTCCATATTAAATGCATCAATTTTTTTAATAAGATTTAAATAATTTAATTTAGCGAAAATCATAAAACACAAAAGGTAAATAAAATTCTCAGTTGACCTTTAATATTTGGGCCTCTTGTAAACATATTGATATATTATCATTTCCAAAAACTTCTTGCACATCTACAAGCTATATGCAACCTTTCTATAATACAGTTAAAAGCCTTGCCCTTAACATTAACATGGAAAGGCGATGATGAGATTCATAGAACGGACGGACGAAATTCTAACAATATATCCGCACTTTGCACTTTGTAGAGAAAGTGCGGGATAAAGGAAATTGCTGATTTAAGATACATATACATGTATGTTGAACACAAAAATAAAATTTCGCATTTTCCTGCGAATTTCCTCAACTGCGACAAAAATTATTCAAGCCGAATACGTAATGATAAACAAAATCCTAAAAGTATTCTTTAAGAAAACTGGGATCAGAATTTTTTTGAATATTTATAAAACATGACATGACTGAAAAGATAAAAACAGAAAATGATTTTAGCAACATTCTATTTTTCCTTGCATTGGTGTACCCAATCGGTAGTTGAATCATTAATATACACAATCATTATAAGAAACTACATAGTACTATTAAATCTCTGGTTATATATAAATAAAAACACTAAAAATTCCAGTTAGATGACGCCAATACTATATACTTTTATCAATGTCTTAAATAAAGGAGAAAGTGGTCCCCGAAACATCACTTACTGGAGTTTTTATTGTTTTTTTGTAAACTACATACTGTTAATTTGAGCAAGTGCAAATGCCATTTTGTCAGCGCTGTCCACAAGAAAAAACGCAGCTTGTTCTGCCTGGCATGCAGCAAATGCAGTATTTCTGGAGACATTGGATGAAGTTGTCTTTTTCTTATAGCATATACTAAGACTAGGATCCCATGTGTAGCCTGCGCTCTCACAATCTATGCCATCACAAATAAATAATGTTCAGTATATAAAGTGACAAAATAAGTATTTTTAATATAAGCGTTAGATCCCTATTCTTCTGGTTTATCTATAACTGTATAAATAACATAGAATTTCAGGAAAATAAACATACTTACAAACTCATCCACCAAATATCTTTTTAATTTTTGCTGTACCTTTTCTTAATTAAATGTTAGAAGATGATTATTTTTTGTATTGAGTTGAATTTGTCGTTAATAGTTTCCAAGACTTTCATGTAGTTCCAATGACTAATTAAAGTTGACTTCAAAGGAGATATTCAGACATTATACACATAAATATATATTTTTCCTACTCGTATTTTAGAAAAATAAACATATTTTTTTAATATGATCTCTGGAAAAGTTTTTTTTACTTGATATTTGAATTCAAGTATTAAATCCGCTTCTCATTGGAACGTAGTCAAATCTCAGGTAAGAAAATGTCTATTCCCCTTAATTTTATTTAAAAATTCTACAGTAGTTGACGGTGAAAAATATTTTTCTTCTCACATTCTGCACTACTATGTTTCTCTAATGCGTTGAATGATCTAGGTTTATTGGTGAAATTTTAAAACCTTTGTTACAATGTAATGAATGAAAATTATAACTATTACATGTGTATTCTTGTTAGACGGGAGATTCATTATACAGATAAAACCAGCCTAAAGAATGGCCATAAATTTGATAAATTTAAGACGTTCCAAAATAACCCTTTTTTATAAAGCTGACCCAAATAATTTATTTGTTTTTAATGTCATAAATGTAAAAAAAAGACACAAGTTTATATCTAAAACGCAATCACAAGATACGTTTCCATGTAGTGAAAAATATAAATTTTGGAAAAGTTTGAAAATTTCTGTGAGGATGAATTAAAATAAGTTCCTCACAAAAAAGCTTGCATTGATAGCTCAAATATTACAAATTATGATGGATCCGATTTAGTCCTTTCTGGAAGTCATGTAATTCCGGCTTCAATCCTGCTTATCGAGACAATGCCATAAATATCATGCATACATGTACCACCTTTTAAATTTTGTAGAGAAAAAATAATTTACATGATATGAATCATAAGTTCCTCAATCAACAGACCGGAGAAGCAGTTATAGCATGCAAAATTCGCTTTGTACCCATGCTTGACTCTTTAGGAAGTTTATGTCAAATTATGTTGGTAATTTACAGCTAAAATCGGTCAACAAAGTGACCATGAGTCAATAAGGCATGGAAAGTAAGTAAAACTGGTCTATTTCAGGTGGGATGCTGATAGACTTTCCAAGAGGCTACTGTGTACTTACTAACATGATAGTAAGCAACACAATAACAGAGAATTAAAATCGATGTAAAACTTAACCAAAGTAAATAGTTTAAAAAAATGCAGGTCAAAATTGACAGGTCAAGATGAGACATAAAGAGACATCTGCACGGCGGAGTGCACGCTTAACTACATGATGGTAGACTGCAGAGTATCTGAAAATATGAGCAAGACGTCAAATTAATCAAAGTAAATTAAACATGAAATTTAGGTAAAAGTAAACTTATTTGGGTTGGATACTGACAAACTTTGACAGAGGCATCTGCTCACCATTCTGCAAGACGGAAACACACACATAACTAGATTCTCTATTGCAAGCAATAGCTGATGTCGTCCTTTGACATCTAAAAACACATTTATTTTAGATTATGATTTGTAGCATCATAAGGCACCAGTAAATCAAATTTTATGTAAATTGGAGCATTTTTACATTTTGTCGGCCATCTTCGATCCAAAATGGCCACCATAACGAAAATTAACAAACAGACTTTAGCTTATGATTTGATGTATCATAAGGCACCTGTATACCAACATTCATGTAAATCGGAGTATTTTTACATTTCGGCGGCCATCTTGGATTCAAAATGGCCACCATAACGAAAATTAACAAACAGACTTTTGATTATGATTTGTGGTATCATAAGGCACCAGTATACCAAATTTCATGTAAATCGGAGTATTTTTACATTTCGGCGGCCATCTTGGATTCAAAATGGCCGCCATGACAGCTCAAAATGGTGGTAAAAGATAAAGATTGAAGCATAAATGAATTTTTACGATTTTTTTTAAATTTTTGAGTGGCGGCCATTTTGAGAATGTCGGCCATTTTGAAAAAAAACTTTTATTTTCACACCTTCACATAGTGATCTAATTTTGTGAAAATTTTCATTTGATTCTATTCAGGCTCTCTGAGAACTGACCTGGATAAAAATTAGTGGAAAGAATAATAATAAGAAGAACAAAGAAACAGAGGAATAACAATATGTCGTCCGGACTACGTCTGGGGACGACATAAAAACGCAAAAACGCAGCTGTTTACCAAACTACACAATAGGCCAAACACTATTTAAGTAGAGTCGAACATATAACTTAGCAAAGTCACAGAATCCCCATTTTGGTTTGATGCTGATAGGCTATCCACGACGCATTCTATATGATTGAAGGTCAATTAGTACATGATAATTCGACCTAGATGTAAAACATAACCTACGCCAATGATGAATGAATGATGCATATCAAGATGATCTTATCTAAGTATGATTCTGACAAATTCCCAATGATGTCCATGCACACCACGTTTCATAGAAGTTAACAGTCTACATGGTCTAGTATTAGAATTTATTTTAAGTCTTTTATTAATGAGATATATGTTATGTGACCCCTATTTCAGTGCAGTAGCAGTGCGTGTTGCAGTCACTTTAGATGTGAACCTAGAATTTCAATTTTAAGTCGGGTATGCTATTTTGCCGCTACTGAAGTAATTAACGACATTCTACACAACCCAAAGAGTTTGTCTTTCTGAATACATGTACAAATGAAAACATTCCGCAAAGCTTTGGTGGTAATTTAGTCGAGACAATTTAAGCAACTATGAATAACCGAAATTCTTTCATACAGTTGAGAAAATGAACAATGAACCGATTCAGAAAAAACAACAGGATTAAAGCAATGTCAATGTTTTTCTTTATTTTCGTTTGATAAGAAATTGTGTGAGGAAACTGAGAATGTGCATTGAAACTTACAAGGACAAAATAATTTCTGAAAAAAAGTTCATTACGCAGGAAATCAAAGAAGCATATTTTGCCTGATCACTACTAACCTGCCTGTGGATTAGAACAGTCTGGTTGACCTTCAAATGCGGCTAAACAACTGCATTTGGCAGTTCCGGTTCCATCAACATAGCAGGTCCCGTCGTTCTGGCATGTTAGGCTTGCACAGGGTGATACTGAAATTTGTGTTACAATTAATAGAATTGCAAAGGGAGATATTGAATTTTTTACTATAAATAGGGTGACACTGAAGTTTGCGTTACAATAAAAAGATATTGCACAGTTTGATACTGTAATTTTTGCAACCATAGAAAGATATTGCACATGGTGATACTGTCATTTTTGTTATCATAAATACATATTGCACAGTGTGATACTAAAATTCTATTACCATAAATCAATGATATTGCACAGGTTGATACTGAAATTTTTGTTACCATTAATAGATATTGCACAGAACGGTGCTGAGATTTGTATTACCATAAATAGACTTGCATAAGGTGAATTTTATTAGATACCGTGGAAATACTTTTATTCGTGGATACCTATTTTTCGGTTTTCATAAATATTTTCTTCCGTGGATTTTTAAATTCGCAATTTTAAATTCTAACAGTCAGGGCTCATTAATACTTTGTCTCGCAATCGTCGCATATTTCAAGACTTCTAAATGTCTTATTATATTTTAATCCAATGAGAATAAGTTAATTATGACATGTGACCTCCAAATATTTTCCGTATTGTACAACAGGAAGTAAACGTTTTCCAAATTGGACGTCCTGAAAAGGCCGTATTATTCGTATTGTACGATCGGAAGTGAAAAGTGTTTATTACGTCATACTTGTTTTAAATAATTATGTACAATACGAAAATTAGTGTACCCGCCTTTGGCGTCTTATACAATACAACTTTCAATACAAAACGGACTTGCACAATATTTTCCCGTATTGTACACACAACTGTAAAATAATCTATAATTACTGTACCGCAACAAAATATTTCGTATAGAAAAAGGCAAAAGTAAGAGTGTAGTATTCTACCATATTGCAACAGTGCAAATATTGCTCTTAATTATTCACGTTATCAATACGGAAAATGTTTAATTTTCTATTTTCAACACTTACTATGCAAAAACGGTTATTGCATGAATATTTGTAAATATTGTCCATCAAGAAAATTATTTGCACTCGCAAGCTAAAATAACATTTTTCTCAGGATAAAATTACCAACATTCTTGCAATAACACTATATTATTCTTATCATTAATATGATATTTACCTGTACAAGTAGCTCCTCCCCAGCTACCTAAGCAAACACAGGTGGCAGCGCCAGCACCAGATACACTACATGTACCACCATTCTCACACGGGTTGTTGTTACAGGGTGATACTGTGAAATACAAGAACAAATTTTACAAGGTGATACTGTAAAATACAACAACAAATGTTACAAGGTAATACTGTTTTATCACATATTTTGATATAATAACGATGGTTTTTTACAACCCTGAAGTAGCTAGCCGATATCACCCCGGGCTGATAACCGGTTATCAGCCTGCCGTCAATGGCAATTGTATTGATATGGAAGTCTTGGGTTGATACACGGACCGATAGGGAAAATGCAATGTAATAGTCTATAAAAATCCAACGCTTAATGTTACAGGGTTATACTGTAAAATACAACGACAAATGTTACAGTGTGATACTTTCAAATACAACAACAAATGTTACCGGGTGATACTTTAAAATACAACGATAAATGTTACAGTTGGTGTGATACTGTAAAATATAACGACAACTAATACTGTTACAAGGTGATACTGTAAAAATACAACAAATGTTACATGGTGATCCATTAAAATGCAAAAACAAATGTTACAGGGGGATACTTTAAAATACAACAACAAATGTAACCGTGTGATACTGTAAAGTACAATAAATGTTACATTGTGATACTGTAAAATGCAAAAAATGAATGTTACAGGGTGATACTGTAGAATACAACAACAAATGTTACCGGGTGTAACTGTTAAAAAAAATCATCAATCCTTACTTAAAAAAACCATAGATTATTTTAATGTCACCTTCACCTTATACAAACGGTCTACTCCATAAAATTTGCCTACGTATTTACTGTATGGATGTACTTTGTGAAATGTGCTTTCGTGTTACCGTTAACATTTAACATGAATGCACACAATAGATTACACAAATAAAGTAAACAAAAAAGGATATTTAAGCGAGTACACCGTTTGTATGGTGTGATTTTACATTCTAGAAATTTTATCATTCTCAAGCACACTTATGATTTTCAAAGCATGTTAAAAATTTTACAAATTATAGGACTGAAAGTCATTGGGTTTATGTGTTAAATCACTAATATTAGTCTTCAAGTTCCGGAACATTTTCCATGACCCCAAAGTATTTCCGGGTAACCTTATTGACGTCATTCAACAATTGAATTTGTATTGTCACGTCAAAATGTTTATTTTGTGACGTGATTTGTACCGCAAGTGTGTAATTTCTTGCACAGAGTCGGACTTTACTGTGAATTTGTCAATGATGTTGTTTTATGTTCGTAGAATTGTCATCTATGTCCCCATACTTTCTTTATTATATGTAGTTATATGTGCTTGAATTTTATGCTTATGATGCAATAGACATACGACCGTTAGTTTAACAAAAAAATTAAATCTTGAATCTTTTCAAATATAGTTAAAACATTTGAAAAATGTGTATATATCCTTTCTAGATCTTTTATGATCAAAAGGATGTTCAGGAACAACAGTACTTTTATGAACAACAATAATATTAAAGCCAGTTTATAATGTTACACATCTTACTTGTGCAATAAAATCCCATCCACTCTCCTTTACATGAACACGTTGCTTTACCATTTGCATCTACTGTACAACTTGCGCCATTTTGACAAGGATTAGAATCGCATGGTGATACTACATGTACAACAGAAACAAGAATATTTTATGTATATTTTTTTTCAGTCCTATTATAAGAATAATGATTTCTAAGTAATATGTATGTATATGAAGATATGAAAATTCTGTGTTCTGCAGGTGCTAATTTATTTTTATAGCTTTGGTTAACTTTGATTTTAACATCACTAGGTCGATGCCACTGCTGGTGGACCAGAGGTCACCGAGGGTATTCACCAGCCAAGTAGTCAGACTCGTCTGACATGAATTTCACCATACATTATTTAACAAAAAATTAAATAATAAAAAGTTTTTATTAAAATTCTAAAATCCTGAAATTACGGAGGCTTAATTCTTTGTATTGCACATGTTTGATGTTCCTTCCGCTGGATTTGGCTACATATTTCGGTTTGTTTGGATACGAGCTCCTCTATTGAAATTGTTTTGATATAGGTCTTCCTTAGATTTGGTTATAATGCTGCTGGTGAGAGGTGACTCCTTGAAACACGTGTACGGCATATTGAAATTTTCCGTATTTTTATAGCTTTGGTAAACTTTGATTTTATACTTCGTCGCATGACAATCGCGAGATCGACGCACGATTTCGCACGATCGTCGTGCGATTTTCGCCTGCTATTGTTTCCTACTAAAATGTAGGACTGCTGTAGAAAGTCTATTATAATCTCGGTATTTTAATATGGATTGTAATCGCGCCACTTTCACAAGACTGTGTCGCGACTATCGAACGCGCGATCGTCGCTCTTTAAGTATAAATGATCCCTAAAACACCACTTATATGATCTTTAACAGAAAATACCGTAGGTGGCTATAACTGCAGACATTCCGAATGTCCCTTGAAAGATATATTATTTTGCTAGCATTCCAATATAATTAAGCAAAAATGTACAAATAGTGACAAAAACAACGCGGGTTTTTATATCATATCATATTAGATATAAGCAAACGGAAAAAAACTGTAACTTGCTTATTCAAGAATTGGTTCTGATGCTATGATAGGCGTTTAAATTTAAATATGCAAGCGTCGTTAATTACTTAATTTTAAGTTTTTATGATGTATTTATGGCTAGGGAACGACCATTTGACT
>JAULBM010153815.1:1443-29510 GCA_032357055.1 Geukensia granosissima | reverse complement strand
GATGACAGACGCAAAGGGATGGGAATAATGATATTTAAATATCAAACGAAGACCGAACACGCGATACTATTTTTGGCCGTAGTTTTATGGCTTACCTTTTCTGGACAATACTAAACATGTTAGCTATTTAAAATTTGATAAAAATTTATACATTTAATCAATAATGAGGAGAACGATATCGCAGAAGTGACTGTGCAAATTTACCTTAAGGTATTTACCTGATTTTATCTCTCTACGTTAGCATAACCGTGTCTTAATATGTCAACCAGTCTGAACAATTTAAATAGGAAAAATTCAGTAATTGTCCAATATTTTTGGCATTTGGTGCAGTCTTAAATTTATGCTAGGTAATTTTTTACAAGTTTTACAGAATAATTTTTAAATGTTAATATCTGTATATTGACATTTTAATTGGTCAGATTTTCAATTTTTATTACATATGCTGCAATAAAATATAAATCCTTTTTAACGAGATATCTTATAACAAATAGAATTGTTGGACATCATCTGACATGATAGCAGCGGTAAAAATTCTTCCTGATAATATCTTTGTGCGATTTGGCAACACGGTCTATCGACAGATAGTTTGACATGACCAAAATCCAGAAAGACCCTTCGAAACAGTATTTAGATGACAAGTTTAATAATATTTTAGATATTTGGATGATGTTTTACTATTAAATAATCCAAAGTTTGCAAAAAGAATTTTATTCTTAAGAACTTACCTTGAATAAATCTATTATCAGTAATAATCGTACTCTCTTTTCAGATTATACACTAAAATTTATGATAACAGGGATGATTTTTCTTTTCCTATAGTTAACTTTCCGTTTCTTGATGGGGAAATCCCTTTAGCTCCTTTGACTGGGGTTTACATTTCACAACTAGTTCGATTTTCCGGTGTTAGCACCAAAGTTTCTGATTTTAATGATCGCAGTGTATATCTTACTGGTAAATTTTTGCAGCAGGGATACAGATATCACTAGCTTTGCTAGACGTTTACAAAAGTTTGTAACCATTACAAAGATTTAATATAAAATACGGCTGCAAATGTAGAGTTTTGATACGACAAGGGATATCAAATCCTACGTTCTATGGAAACATAACATATAAACCTTACAAATTCAAACATCCTTCCTTAAATTTCACCGTTCCAAACAAACTTATCCACAAGGGGTACAAGTTCGACGATGTAGTCAAGGCATTAAAACTTGTTTTTTGATACAGATATTAATACACTAATCGCATCGTTACGCAAATGCTAATACATTTGGCATTCCATCCAACTTGTCTTTCTTCACGTTTATTGACAACACATTATTAAATGGTCCGACATACTGTATTTGATGACATCTCGTGTTTAAAGGCTTGATGTTTTATCATCTGGAATCTCACCCTGAGCTTGCGTTCAGGAACTGCGAGCATTCATTAGAGATGTATCTTTTTTATATGTATTTTTGTTACGTATATTCATCGTAATAAAGGTACTCTCTAGTCGGATTTATAGTTGGTATATTACTGATTTTGTTTTCCTTGATGTGTTCCTTTGACGACTTGTTGCGGGAGGGGTGGGATCCCACTAAACTAGTTTAACCACACGTCTCATGTGCCTGTCCCAAGTCAACTGTTAAATGTATATTTTTGATAATTTTCAGGTAAGAGCAGTATTATATTTTACGCATACATAATTTATTATTGGGCCGATTTAGAGCTTTTCACAAGGAGTGATATTCCATCCTTGTTGAAGGCCTCGTGGAGACCTCTAGTTTACCTGTTTGTTCTCGTGGTTGGAATGCAATCTTGCTGACATTTAGCCCATATCTTTTCATGTTCATAGTTAATAGAATTGAGACGTGAGTGGTAGTGCATTTATTTTCTAGAAAAAAAGATAAACCGAGACTTGTTTGGAGTTTAATGAAGTTAACGAAATCAGTACGTTGTAGGAACTTTCACATTGTAAAAAGCAGCTACTAACTGTGTAGTAACATTCAGATGTTCACTAACGATCAGTTGCTCTGTCAAGTTTTTGTTATCAATGGTGTTGTAACTATGATTTTTATTGTACAATGTTGTAGAGGTCCCTTATATAATACTTTCGACAGAAAACTACGATGTTATTTTTATTGCTTTATCTGCAGGAACAAACAAATACGTTTTATGAAGTTCTTTAATTTTTCCTTTTGATCCGGAAACAGCATGAGTTGAACTTGTATCCATTATTTTATCCATGTATTAATATCCATTTCACAGATGACAATGGATATCTTTCGACTGTCATGAATACAAATCCGTTCCTATACCGGTTGTGACTATACACCGGCTTTGACTACTGAGTAACAAGACGGGTGCTACTAGTAGAGCAGAAGTTGCTTACACTTCCGAAGCACCTGAACTCACCCTGGTTTTTGTAGGATTCGTGTTACTCCAGCCTTAGTTTTCAGTGTAGTTTTGTGTTTTCTATGTTTGCCTTTCGTTTCTTTGGCCATGGTCTTGTCTGTCTTCCGACTTAAAGATTTCTGTCTGCCCCTTTGGTATCTTCGAATTCCTTATAATTTTCAAAATGATGACCAAAGCCACAGAAAATGCATATAAATTCATTCAATGTAAGTAAATCCCCTAGTAAACTCAGAGTTTTCCTTATCTGAAGTAGTATATGGTATAGAAATAAACGCAAACTACAAACTTGTCATTCGAGGTTACCAATTCCAACAAGCAATATTATGACAATTTCTATTATCTGACTACTTTGAAAAGTGTGTCTTGTCGGTTATTTTTTCTGTAACTATTTTAATGTATCAATGAAAATCCCTTAATAAGAGTAAAAAAACAGTTACCGAAAAGGTTCAATGATCAATATATATATTAGGTTGCGGCGACCATCTTGATCGTCCAGGTGGCATTAAATTAACAGGTTATACATAAATCATACTTACAAAATTCTTTTCAAAACATCATTTCGGCATTCTTGCAAAGTTAAATTGCAGTTAGCAAAGTAATCACAGATGAAAAAGTAAATTAAAGAAATTTCAACTAAACGGATTAGTGTGTTATCTTTGTATGGCGAAACAATTGTATTCAAAGTGTAAGCAAACTTTATCATGGATTTAATGCAAAAAATACAAAAAAACATTGTCATGGTATTAAGGTGGAACATTGGAGGATTCAATCGACAATATCAGTCATTATGATTTGTAGATAATGTATTACTGATCGTTTCTGTCGTTTATAGTTTCAGTCTATTATAGTTTTTAAGATATTAGAAACAGCCACAGAAAACGAATAAAAATTCATTCAACGCCAATAACTCCCTAAAGAAGTGTGTAGACAATTTGTTTTGGTAATTTTTTTGAAGATTATACTTGCCAATCAATTCTACTGTCTTAACAGTCTCCTTATTTGTTTGCACTGGTTTTTTATATAACAATTAACGCAAAACTATAAAAATGTCATTCAAGGAAACCAACTGCCATAAGGAGTAAAATGACAATTTCTATCATCTGACTGAAATCCGTGTTTTGTAGGTCATTTCTTCTGTAATAATTTTGCTGTAACCACGAATGTTTCCTAAATAAGAGCGCAAATAGCAGTTACCCTTAGGGTCCAATGCTAAAAATACATTGGGTTTTGGCGACCATCTTGATCGTCCAAGTCGCATTAAATTCACAGGTTATACATTAATTTTCCCTACAAAACTACTTTGTTTGTTGAATTCAGATGAATTAGCCATTTCTGACAAGTAGATACTCAGAAATGCAGCAAACCAAAACGCGTTATTTGCTCTAACAGCAATATTTGAAATTCTAACAGCGGAAAAATTAAATTTGGAAAAAACATCTTTTCAGCATTTTTTCAAAGTTTGAAATGTTTTTTTTTTTTTTTGATACTGTTTATAGGTAATAAGAGGCTTTTGTTTCTCTACGGCAAAACAATAGTATGCTAAGTGCAATCAAATGACTTCATGGAATAAATGCATGATTTAGTTTTCACGATCATAGCAACAGTCGCAGAAAATGTACTATTTGAAATTCAATCAACACAAAATTCAATTTTGGCAGAAACCATCTTTTCAGCACGCCTGCAAAGTTTAGTTGCAATTGGCAATATTATACCATAGGAAATGGTCAATTTCCTATAAATGCAAATGATAAACTATCTCTGGAAGTTCTGGAAACCTAGAATGTCAACAGCTCACAATAAAAGGTATTGGAAACATCCACTGATCATCTAAACTATTAAATTTTCAGATTTAAATTTTTTGAGCCACCGATAGTCATCAATTATGCGTAAAAAATATTTTGGTTATGGGAAACACTTTGAAAGTTCATATTGCGATTTCTTTAAGGATCTTGGCTTAGTTTCAAAAATCCAAAATATCCCTGTCTGGGTTAGTTGCATTCCGTTACAGATTCTTCTTCTTTCCTCTATATCTTTCTCTGCTCATTGGAGTAAACCAACGTTTTGGAAATCAGTTAACAGTTGGCTAACAGCTAAAAGTATTAACAGTAATAACCAAAAATCAATTCAAACTTTTATTACAGAAAATTTCTTCCTCGAATACTGACCACAATGCACAGTTACAAATTAATGACTCTACCACAAAAAAAATAGGGATAATGCGATTGTAGTGAATTTGCTCCGCAATCGTGAGCAGACTGACACCTTATAAACTGAAGTAATAAGAGGCGGAAATTTTATGATATAAAACAGTAAAGGGAACAAGATATTTATAGGTTCCTGGAAGGAATTATAAAAAAAAACGAAAAAAAACCGGATAGGATGCAAACAAGAAGGCATGCGCAACTTTGTGATGAAATAAGCAGGATGGCAATATCCCAAGATTAACACAGTATTAAATTTTTGTAAAAATATCTAGGCGCGCTAGCCAGCTGAAAATGGCAGGATGGAAAATGTAGCGATCTACAGGTTCCCAATTAAAAATCAAATAGTTGCTCCCGAACAGCTGCCAGTTAATTGATGCCAAAATTTATATCAATGAATGCATCCACCCGCTTTTTCCATTTTAAATATTCACACATATGCCCAAAATGACATTTCAAGTATGAAGGTTTCCAACCTGAAAAAGAAATTTTTCTAGCTCTAAGATAAGACAATTAACCCATTAGAAACGCACCAGAAATCATCGCCCCTTTCAAATATTCAATGAAAATATCCAATTTAGACATTGATGATACATTGAATGTTTTTTCCGCTGAAATTGATAGGGCTTTGAGATGCCTACTAAAAAAACGATACACATCTTTCTTTGACGCAGGCAGTGGCGAGGTTACGATTGCGTCTTAAAGTAAATTGATCACTGAAATATGTGTAAATGCCTTATATTGAAATCATACGCTCACACGCTGAAAATAGACATAAGATGGTCGCATGCTGAAATATAGCATATTACAGTGAATTGGAAAGGCACGAATTAACAAACCTTTAAAAGAAAGAATATGGAATATATGTCATGAAGACACAATCAACATCTTTTTAGCTCACCTGCCCGTCAGTCCAACGTTAACTTTTCACATTTTAATGA
This sequence comes from Geukensia granosissima, assembly GCA_032357055.1. NCBI lineage: Eukaryota > Metazoa > Mollusca > Bivalvia > Mytilida > Mytilidae > Geukensia > Geukensia granosissima. Next base: position 23,971 of record JAULBM010153815.1, on the reverse strand, counting down.
ACTCCTCTGAAACTGCTTGGCCAAATCAAACCAAAAAAATCCATGAAACAAACCGCCATGGACGATTCTTGTTTCTGATTGGCCGATACGTTCCTCTGAAACCGCTTGGTAAATTAGATTATTATTTGGTATGGAGCTTCTATGGATGGTCCTTTATAAAATTTCCTTTTCTCGATCGGACAAAAACCATGGCCGCCATGGACGATTCTTGTTTCTGATTGGCTGATACGTTAAAATTTTCTCCTCATAAACCGCTTCGCCAAATGGATTAATATTTGGTATGGAGCATCTTTGGAATTGACTTGATAAAGTTTCCTCATTATGTCTGGATCGGACAAAAACATTGTCGCCATGGATGATTCGTTTTTCTGATTGGTTGATACATAAGAAAGTCTTCTTCTCTGAAATTGCTTGGCCAGATGGATTAAGTCTTGAACTGGAGCATCAATGAAAGGTACTTTATGAGGTTTCTTCATTTTGCCCTTATCCAAATCCAGGGAGGATTCTTGTTTCTGATTGGCTGATATATTAAAAAAAATCTTCTCTTCTGAAACGGCTTGGCCATATGGATAAATATTTGATATAGAGCATCTGTGGAAGTACCTTTATAAAGTTTCCTAATTTGTCCTGATCTGAAACTAAATATGGCCGGCAAGAATAATTCTGAATGGCCTTAACTGCTTGGTGAAATTGATAAATATTTGATGTAGAGCATCCAGGGAAAGTCCTTTACAGATGACAATGGATATCTTCCGACTGTCATGATACAAATCCGTTCCTATACCGGTTGTGTCTAACATCGATTGTGACTATACACCGGCTTTGACTAATGAGTAACATGACGGGTGCCACTAGTGGAGCAGAAGTTGCTTACCCTTCCGGAGCACCTGAACTCACCCTGGTTTTTGTAAGGTTCGTATTACTCCATCTTTAGTTTTCAGTGTAGTGTTGTGTTTTCTATGTTTGTCTTTCGTTTCATTTTGTTGGCCATGATCTTGTCTGTCTTCCGACTTAACAATTTCTGTCTGCCCTTTTGGTATCATTGAATTCCTTTTACAGAATTTCCAAATTTCATCCCAATCGGACAAAAACAAGGTCGCCAGACAAATCTTGTTTATTATTAGGCTCATTCATTAAAACACCGTCTCATCTGAAACTTCTTTGCAAAATAGCTGGTGTGCGATACAGGCTCAGCCTAATGAGCCTCTAGTCTTTGCTTTTACCAAAGATACACAATCTGGCCATAATAGTGTTTTCCACTTTCTGATACATTTGGATACAAAAAGTTTCAATCGACATGACCGATGTACAATACACTTGGTTTTCATAGCTGCGGTCGACAGGTCTCATCTGCTGGAATTAAAATTGTTTATCTTATTATATTGTTGTCTATTAAATTCTTCTGTTCATTTTAAATATCCTGATTGCAAATTATTCCATTAAAAAACACGATTTAAAAAGATTTTTATTAATTTTTTTTTCATTTTGGTATCTCAGCATTATTGTTACAAATTATATTATGAATCGGACCTTTTACTGACACTATATTCATATACAGACTAAGTGAGATTTTACGTCTTAAAAATTGCTTGGATTCTATTTGGCAGGTTAAAATACCTCTTCACATCAATTTTCTTTGAAATCGGACAGTATTGACGTTTACCTATTTCGGACCAAATTTTGTGCGGCTATTCGAAAACCCTTCCTCCTCTTTTCATAAATTTTGTCTAGTTCTTCTGAACATTTTTCATATGTTTCAAGCTATTCTACGTGGCAGTTAAGGAGATAATAAATCTCCTGTTTGACAACTTATTATGCGGCCATCGTGGAATGGTGGCAATCAATTTGAATTTCACAAGATGCACATCTAAACATTTTATGGTATACCATTTAATGGTATCCATTACATTTACATTGTAACTTAAATTTTTAACTGGGAGAAGATCAGTTCGTGGTATTTACATGTATCATACATACTGGCGATTGACCCTAACTCCCCAGGTTCCCAATCTCACCATACAGAACTTTCCTCTTTAACGAAATTTTTTTTACGAAAAACAGATATCTATATTACCTAATGATTTGTTGTTTTAAAATCATTTTTAAAGTTTTCTGCAATGATTGCATTTGTGTTCTTGGCGAGATTCGGTCACCAGTCAGTACTCGAGACATTGAATTTTAATACTTAAATATGTCGTTCTTCCTGTAAGTTTATCCTTTAATATTAAGGAATCTTCCTTATATACCAACAAAGAAATGTTTAGCATAGGCATACTATGCCTGTATAGTATACCCACTATGCCTTGAAGGCGTGTTTTAAAAGCTGTATGTCAACGTGCGATGGGCGGAGCTTTCCTATCTTGTATTCTTTATCACCTTTACGTTTAAAACAATGATTGATCTACGCTGTCAAATAAATCTAAGATTCTTACTTGAAAAATCTTATCAAATTTGGAAAGGTTTGGAGAAAATACGCAATATACATGTAAAGAAGTTACAAATATGAACAGTCAGCATAAAAATGATAATAACATCGTGTTTGGCAAAATAGTGGTCAGTGTTGAAGACTAAGTGCACTCCCAAACTATTTTGGCATAGTTATTTCCAAACACGTTGTTATTATCATATTAGAATACAATGATAAACTATTCAGTATGGGAAACACACATTTGATTGTTACTTATTTGAATGTGAAAACAAATTTAATAGAAAAACATATTTGTTGATCGATAATTTTAATATTCGCAAAGAGATAAAAAAAAATTAATAATATCCTTTATTGTATAGCAACGTTATATTCCCCGTAGAACGTTGCCAAATGTTAGCGTGCAATATTCCAGGATATTTCATGCAGTGCCATATTGCTCTGTAAAGGCGACATTATTCATGTATAAAATTGATTTTTTAGCATTTTAACGGTTTTGCATGATAAAGGGATTTTTGCACGAATATAGATAAATATTCATGCATGAATCGAGGCAAAATTATGGGTTTTTACGGCGATTTTTGAAAACTACAAGCCCTCTCGAGACCATTGACAATACAATGTAAAAATAAACAAAATATTCAAAAAATGATAGTTGGTCTCGTATGCCGTCTATTTTTACGGAACCAAAAATGCCTAAAAGCTTGAATTTCGCAATTTATGAAAAATTAACAAAAAACAAAGTATTTATTAACCAGTGATATTAAGTATTTTAAAGACTAACCAATACTGAACTTTCATCAAATAAAAACATTGCTTATATTATCACGCCTACAATAATTATATATATAATATTCTTTTAACCTTCACCATGTATACTTCAAAGCAATAATTTATTATCAAACTTTGGCAAACCTTACATCATTTAAACATTTTTGAAAGTTGTTACTCTGATACGATATTAGCAGTTAGTCAGGTATTTTGATTCATTACAGAAATAATATAAATCAGCGAATGCATAAGCATCAACATCGTAAAATTATATAAATCAATGAATGTATAAGCATCATTATCGTAAAGTTAACGAGTGTTTGTAGCTTTCTGCTTTATATATGAGAAAAAATTTAGATTTATTGTTCGTAATATTTTCGTCTGTTTGCATTCTTGCACTGTATTTATTATTACCACATTGCAAAACAGTAAAACCAATATTGTGTAAGAGTGGTTACATTATTGTAAAAATAGCTCTTTTTGGTTTATATGTCCTTATTTTAGACAAAAGATGTTCTTGTGTCACGCCTGTTATTTTTACATTATAATAAATAGTTCTTGTCATTGCTTTAGATCGCTGAAAGTTTATTCTATTCATTTGACTCTTAAAGTCCATCATTTCAATTTCCGATTCGAATATATATTATAACTCTTATTGTAATGTGTGTATGATCTTTGGCAATATCTTGTGTTTCGATTGTTGTGCATAGTCTGGCCTATCTTCTGACAACGTTTTTTGTCAGCTCCTTTTAAAAATAATTAAAAAATAGAAATAATAAAGAAATTGAAAATTTTTCTCTTTGTTTGAAAAAATATAAAACGTGGATAACAAGAGAAGTATACATGTACAATATAGATCATCTTACTATAAACATGTACTGCACCACTTACATGTAACAAGCGACATTACATCAACATCGACTAAGTACGTCTGTTTTTGAGATTGACAGTTGAAATGGACCATTTTTGCCAAGAATTATATGACCAAAAGTTATGATTTTTCTAACATAACCAAATAATTATAAATTTGAGAATCGAGATAAATAAAAAAAAAATAAACAAGAACTTACTTGAGGTCCATTATAGACTACTCAAAAAATTTTGCAAACACTATTTTCCAAATATTGAAAAGATAACTAAGACATTCTGACTATCTCTAAAAGTGTTGTACTGTTTTTGGAACACCCTGTGGAATTACTTAATTACAGGTAACGTCAGGATTGTTTAAAAAAGGATTTTTAAGAAAACAAGAAACATTCAATTGGCTCTCGTCTCGAGTAGGGTAATTTGTTAAGTTGCACAATGAATCTTTTCAAAAGAAAAGGTGATTAACCATTATTTTGTAACCTGTTGTAAAAAGAGACTACCCTTTTTATCAGAGAATGCCAAATCTTAAACATCTAATGACACTAACTGATTAAAAATATCAGAATTGGTGCTTTGTTTCGCCAATGTTTCTAATGGGTAAGATGCCACAATCCACTTTCTTGCAAAGAAAAACATAATTTTTGTTCTGTAACTTGCGTACGATTTCCTGCCAAGCCCACTTTCAAAGGAGACATCTTCTTCTGTCGTTTGGAATCAACTTTGGTGTTTATTGCAAAATGAAGGCAAAGTGTTCATTATCAAATATTCATTCCAGCAATGTCTTTTCAGGCTTTGTCCGTTTTGCATAATTTTGACAAAATCAGGAAGTTTAATGCTGAACTGACGTAAATGACGTTGGCCATCCTATATCGATGCTTTACATATATTGAAAAATTTACCTAAAGTACATCGTTGTACACCAATATATTTGTTTTCTTCTGTTTAATTCTAAGAAACATACAATTACATCATGTGTCAGCATCTTTGCAGTTTTACAGTTTAATCGCAAGGCACATATATGAATAAAAGGCAAATAATGCATTTCATTTTCACGAGCGCACGAGTGCCAGACTTCGTGTGAATCACTGGTGACGTTAAATTGAATGCTCGAGTTTAAATTGATATAAGAAACATTGACGACAGTAGGTTAAAATGTAAAGCAGGGAAGATTGTTTTTTTTTTTCATATGTTCACAATCAAACTGCAACTGACACAAAGTAGTATCTTATTAAAGTCGTATGTAAATCATACAAATACAAATGGTATTGATATAATTTAACACTGTAGGAGAAAACAAAATACGAATTTGCAGTTTTAATCTTAGAGAAAATTGCAGTTTCATTTTTTGTGACAGCTTTATTTGTTGTCTACTGCAGCTCTGCACATTAATTCCACATTGTAATGCAAACAATTCGCTTTGTAGATTAATTTGCAAATCATTCTACATTTTGTACTAACATTTTCCTGTGAAATATGACTTTGTACCGTAATATATAACTCTTTGACAAGCTGTTGTTCGTTTGATTTCTTTTTTGTGGTTAATAACAGCTGCTATGGTTAAATGTTGTCCAGCCTTTGAATTTTGTCTTAACTATTTTTTGACAAGTCTTAATGTTCTATAGGATAACAGATATGATCACAGGAGTAAAAAACACCGAACACATTGGTAAGTTGTATCAACACTCAATCAAAAAAAATACAAAGGCGAACTTGTTTGTGTTTTGATACTTGTTATATACCCGATATCAAATTAAATGCAGCATATTCAGGTACATACATTATCAAATTTAAAGGTTTTTGCCCTTGACAACGAGTTTAAGTCACTGAGGGATTCTATTCAACAAAATAAGTATATAACCCGGCCGATTGTTGTTTGAATTATTCCCAAGACAGAATTTGCCCTTGATCCCAACCTAAATAGCTCAGATAAATTAGTCACAATTGTATAAATAGTATACAACCTTGTAGATATAATTTTGAATTAAAATGGATAGATATCTGATATAAACCCTTTTCTGAAATATGAGAATTAACTACTTTAAGAAAAGAATAACCTGATAATGAAGGTGTTACTCTTAAATGCTACGTGCTTACTGCAAAACAGCAAATACCAATTTTGTTGTCTTTGATTTTATCCGGTCGTGGATGAAACTCACGACCTTGTTAATTCAAGGCGAGCACGCTAACCATTTCTCAAAGGCGGTAAAATGTAATTAACAACAGAAAGTGATTAAGATGCTTTGAAATGGATGTTTTACCAGCTGTATTGCTTCCTTTTAAGGACTAATTTGAGCCCCATTAACAGGAATTTGATTTGAAGGTATTACTGTGTTTACTAAATAGTCCATATTTTTATTAATTTAATTGGATACGGTATGACAGGTGTTGGCAAAGTATACAGGACAGTGATCAAACAGAGTGAAATACAAAGAATTGGAAATCGTCTCCAACTGCCATACCAACAGACAAAACATATATTTAGAAATTGATTAAAAGTCAAGTACATGTAAGTTTGTTTGGGATATAGAGATAACAGGCTCCACGTTTGATAGCCCTTTCTCATAATAGAGAATATTGCTCAAGCAACGTTAACTTAAGGATGTTCGCTGCTCACGTTCACCCATTTTGGTAAGATTTTCGGACTCCTCTGGTTTATCCATTTCTTAGCATTAATATTTGCTGCCCATTGACCCCCACTTTTCTTTTCACAATTTTATGAAACACACTTAAAGTGTTTACGAAATTCTTGTTATTTCTTCTTGGGTTTTAATTGACAGAACCTACTCAGACAAAACCTATGGAAAATGAAGATAAACCCCATTTCCCGCCATATTTTCAAATGCTTATATCTAAGAAAAAAAAACAAGCACACTGACCCATGATTTTTTCAGCTTATTTTCTTCCAACACTTATATTCATAAAAGCTTTCCCACTTATTTGAAAACCTTGATATTTTCAAACAGAGTAGCGAACATCTTAATATGTCGTACAATATTTTTGTTCAGCGGGGGATGATATTATCAATATTTCTTTTTTTAGATACTAATAATACTAAATTTGATGTTCCAGTCTTATAAAATACAAAATTACCAATGTTAAATAGATATGGAAAATTTAGGTATGCCATATGTACATGAAACCGTGACTGTTGGTTCTTCCTTACGCTGTTGATGTTTTATTGACCTATATAACTAAATGATGATAAACGATTAATATGGAGTATTCTAAGTAGAAACAAGCATTTCAATACGTCTTGAAAATGATTTACGCTAATTTGTGTAGAAACACGTTATCAATCAAAGCATTCTTTCAATTCTTATCATGATGCATGTTAATATCTTTTTGAGTCATTAGAACTGGAACACTGTGTCATGACATGTGTTATTTACCTAATAAAATATCAAACAAAATTGGAATCTAAACGATGTTAACCACTTATAAATAATAGAATGAAACCTCTTTAACATTATTTGAACAGATAAATCATTTTGAGCTGCCAAAATGCAGTAACGTTTTACAGAATGCTTATAACTCTGAAAGCAGCATGCTGTGAACACTTGCACTTTTCATCTGTTATTACAGAATGGTTGATTTGTTAATAACATTTTAAATACGTATCTCAGCACATAAAATGCTTAGAAGCAATAACATTTGGTTTTCTTTGAACATTTAGCTTCAGAATCATTAGGCGCAAAGACAAATAATTTGTCAATATCCGCAAGTCATTACCTGAAATTAAAATGCTTTAATTAAAAGTGATATATCAACATAGGTTGAAAAAAGACGTCCTAAGCTGATTAATGCATGCTTATTTCTTTAAAGAGATACAAAGATTTTTTAACAAGAACAACACGAATATAATTAACAGTTTTTGTTTCTCCCAACACTTCGTTTGGTCGAAAATATATGTATACATTTCTGAGTGAAAAAGAAAAAAAACCAAATAAATTGCATAAAGTTTCTCGTAATATTCATTTAACAATTGAAAATATGCCAAATTCATAATTAATAAAAGATTAATTTACTCATGGCAACCAACCTAGTCTTTCAACCCACAATAAATATATATATATAAGAAATTTGTATGGAGATTCAATTAAAACTTCATTTGAAACCATCACCTGCCTGGGTATACCCTACTATGTAATAACCTAACATAATGTTAATTGAACAGCGACTTCTTTCCACCACAATCGTACCGGTATAGGATATATTTTCTAAGAATATAATTTCCAGTACTTATCTACACCAGGGAATTCACGTCGATGGGAAATTTTATTCACTAGGTAGAAATAAACAAGTTATCTGGAAACTTAAGACCCTGAATAAAGAAACGCTTACATTAACACCTAAAGGTTACACTACACTAAATCAACCAATTGCATGCTACCGTAGCCAAAAGCTTGTATTAAATGAAAAGCAATGTTCTACTTTCACTTTCAATAAAACAGGTAAAAATAGTCATATCTACTTGGGAAAAGAAAATGTTATGTAAAAAAAATATTTTAGAAAGAAAATGAATCCAATATTATTAAACTTGACGAGATTTTTTTTCCTATGAAAATTCAAAAACATGCGGGTATTTCATGAAATATACCACTTCAGACTGGCTTTACAGGACGGGGCCAAAGGTCAACCAGCAAAAAATTTCTTAAATGACATTAAACATGTCATGCCTTTTTGTATGTTTTATGGGAGTCGTGGGATTTCGAGAAAATATAGGTGTCACAAAGACTGAACTTAAGGTAAAAACAGAATTTGCTCAAGTGTTATAATGGTGCCTATGCTAGTTTTGCCTAAAGGGAGTGGATTTATTTTCTCCTAACACTTGTTCGTTCGCAAATTGATTTACGTTTCTGAAAGACAAACACGTGAATAAGATTAAAGCCTTCGGATATTGTTTGAACAAACAAAGACAAACTGTATAAGAAATAGAAGTTGCCTACAAATTGAATAGGGAAACCAAAAGCCGGTTCGATAGACTGTCTTGGATATAACCATCATGATACTTTTTATTGGCTTACATGCAACGTGGTTGTTAAAGTCAGTCTGACACCTTAAAGTCCAGTTTATAATACCCATGTTAGAGATAAAAAGTACAAAATCCAAAGACACAAGAGAATGAAACAAAGATCAAAATTAAATAAAAAGAACAAAGGCTTGGAATCCTCGAACTCCTTCACAGAAAAAGAGTGTGATCAGGTGCTCAGGAAGAGTAAGCATCCCCTGTCTTGCGCGAGGCACCCATCGTTGGTAAAACACTTCCACTGCGCAACATATGCAAAAAACACTTGCCAGATTTAAACAGATTTGCCTTGACGAAAAACCAGCCTCTAACGGTTCCAAATGAATTCCATGAACCTTCAACAGTGTACAAGGGGATCTTAAGAACTGGACAGAATTAAAAATGTGTTGTTCAGAACCGACGATAAACTTGGCTGCTTCAATGTACTTTTTCAACCAATGTGCACAACAATGTATTTTCAGTCATGGTTATGATTATTAACTTACTTAAATAAATTGTATAACATGTGCCCAATCCAATTGTTATGATTTGACAATAAAATAAAGTTGATCCTATCTACATACTATGCATATAAATGACCGTTTTTCTTTAAGCTATTTGGAACACGTCATGTGTAACAATGTGTAAGGAAACTAAAATCCCAAGCCAGCACAAAACACACACTCCCCGTTCTGTTGTTGGTCTCGAAATTGCCGTCATACGGTATCTGTTGACTTATCTCCTTCCTTCTAGCTCTTCGATTGTTGTTGTTTTTTTTTCGCTTTTATACTATCTAGAGTCTTTCTGAAATTAATTGCAATAAAGAAAATTTAAATAATAGCAATTATTTTAAAGAATAAGTATGTAGTGTTGCAACCGTAATCACTAATATCAAAACTTGACCTAATGTAACAATTAACTTGGAAAAATAAAAAAAGAAATTATCCTGTTTACCTGTCTTAGTAAATAAAAATTGCAAGAAAACATGAAGATATTTTAAATCTCACAGATCTGCGTTAAGCAACAACGTATGTGCAGAACTTGGTATTTGTCAGCTGTTATCAGTACAAAGCTCCTTGTACAAATGTTCTTATTGTATTTATGCTATTTATGTTTTAAAATGTCCGACTAATAGCAAAAAGAATTTTCGTGAAGGACGTGAATATTCTTAAGCCACGTCCGATATTTAAAAAAAAAATATGTCAAAATTATCGAAAGCAGGGGGATGGACACCTTTGGGCAACGGCTTTTGACTGCCACTAGGAAATGGGAGTAATAGTAAGGACAAAACATTAAGCATTTTTTAGTGACGTTAGCCTCCTCTGTTTCGAAATCTACAAAAGATATCTTCACTTGCAATGACGGTGGCATTCTCCACATACACACTTCTCACTATAGTTCACGGCCAGGCTTTTTGTAATACATGTATGACCTTGCAGCCTTAAGGAGAGGGCTTTCCTTTCCACCTGTTGAGTATCGTGCTGGGTCAGCTGTTTGGATGGAGCCCTGGAGACCACTCCGGTGCCAATTCATGTGTTTTGAGTGTGACAAACTAAATATATAACATTTTAGAAAATATGAGTTGTTATTGGTTTAATCATATTTTATTCTGAAAGAAAACAAATGTCTGACAAATCTTTCTTACTGTATATGTGGTTGCGGAACGATTTTCATCTTCGGTTGAAAATGAATGCCAAATGCAAAAATATCAAGGAAATTTAAAAAATACTGTTCAAAAATATCACGTTATGCATTTGTGTTATCATATTAACATCATTTTGGACAAAAACAAATGTCTGGCAAAATATTCTACTTTGTAATATCTGAATGATTATCATCCTCCTTTGGTGGCATAAAATATTACAAAATAAAGATGTCAATATAAACATACTGCACTTGGGTGGATGTGTTATGAAGATTATTACACGAGGGAAAAATTAAAACCCGAGACGAATGTTTTACCAGTTAATAATTTTGTTAAAGATGACAACACAATACCATAACAATTTCTAATCATCAGTACATTATGCGGAATATCCTTACAGGTGAACTAGCGGTAAAATTCTGGTTTAACATTTGACCCCACCTGTGACCAGAAGATGTCGTATGATTGCTATGACACGCGACACACCGAAATATTTAAGAATGCTCCTTCCGGTGACGGTTCTGGTGGCGGCAGCACAAAACTGGAGAAGAAATTTTTATAGTTTTATTGTGGTTTACGGTGTTGACGAACGATATAATGTGCATTTAACACACTTTCCGTCATCCTGATCAGTTTTATCCATTTTAAATACCATTGTCCGTCTGTTAAATAATAGTAGTGTCGTTACTTAGACGAACATGTAGTCTAGCCAGTCACATGTAGTGACCGCCATCTTGAAAAGTTTTTACAAAATTTTGTGATCATTTAATTTTTACTTTTTTCTTGAGTGGCAATTATTATTAGTTACTTTTATCCTTTTTAATTATATTTCACTTATTTAAAGACTGTAAATATGTTTGATTTAACAAGGTTTGGGATACCCCTGTGTAATTAAACAAGGTGCACTATTACTGAACTTTCATGTCGTATCTCAAAGTAATAAAAGAAACTAGTAATCTACTCAGTGAAGAAGCGAGTCTAGGTGAACAAGAAGCAGATCCTGGGCAAATATACATCATTACTGATAGTAAAGGCAAATACATAAAACCTGTTATCCCAGGTAGGCTCAGATCTAAAATAAATATCTTCTACAAATCTGGAGCTAACATTAACTCAGAGATTATTGATGAGGCCATTCAAAAAATCAAACATGAACACTACCCAATAGTCCTCATTTGGCTTGGTACATGTGAGATTACAACAAAAACTGGGAAATTCTGTACATTATCTAAGTACCCATATCAACAAGTAGAGGAAATATTAACCCAATACAGAGAGGCCAAAGATAAAATCAAACATTCAAATAGGAATGCTAATATTTATTTTATGGAATGTCCCTATTACTCCATACTGACTTGGAATAAATTTCAAGGGAAAAAGTACTCCTCAAATGAAGAGCGTGAAGTTCAGAAACTAGATAACGAACTCAAATCAGTAGTTAACTATTTCAACCAACAATTAATGCTGATTAACAGGGAATATATAGAACCTAGAATAAGTCAAGATCAGATAATTGCTTCTAAAAGAAAACGATCAAGACGCACAAAATATCGTGTAAATTATCGATTACTATATGATGGTATACACCCTAAAAGAATTTTAGCAAGACTTTGGATACATAGATTTGTTAAACTGGCAAGAAAGATTAGACAAAATATTTAGACATTAAAAACTCTTCTGAGTCAAAACTTGTGAATAGGGAAGCCCTGTTCACTAACCAACAGCCGTTCGTCGTGTTAATATCTCATCTCGAGACAATTTGTTCATTGATTAGCGGTCAATGTATGAATAGGGAAGCCCTGTTCATTTCATCTATTATCAAATCGAGTGTATAACATTAATAAAAAGTCAAAATGGATATCTGTAAATTATCTTCAACAAATAATAGTAATACCAATATGAATATAGATATTAAAGGGTTCGATTCAAATTCAGCCATTATACCAAATACCACATGTATCAGAACTACATACAAATTAAATTTGGAAAAATCTTTAGAAAAGAAATTAGAAGCTTCAAGAAGAATAAGGAACTTTTCATATGACTTCAAAGATGGAGGAGTAGTTTTTGAAGCAGATGTAGCCACTTATGAGCTATTCAGACTAACAGCTCTTTCCTTTTATAAAGACATAGGCCCAGGTAGAGAAATAAACATGACAAAGATGACTGACTGTACAGGTGAAAATGTCTCACAACTTACTATACGTGTATTCGACTCAGTAGCAAATGAAAAAGAATATACTGTTAACATGTACCATACAACATCCAGAGTTATGGTTAATGGCAGAAATGTAGGTAAATTCATAAACGAAGATCTGGAAAAAATTCATGAAATTATTCAAGATAGTTTGAACCAATCTGTAAATACAGACTTGAATAGTTTGAACAAGTTAATACAAAACGAATTAGAGAAACTTGTAACCGCATTTAACAAAGATAACACAACAAAAAAGAAAAGCTCGGATGCTGAACATCAAGTTTGTGATATAACATCTGAAAATAAATAAGATAACATAGAATGTACAAAATGCAAGAGACCATGTCGCACAAAGGCCTCGTTCTGTGATTTTGGCAAGCATTGGATACATTATAATTGTGAGAAACTAGATCCAAAAGAAATAAAAACACTTGAACAAGATATAGATAAGAAACATCAGTGTAAAATCTGTGTTGCACAAGAAAATGAAAAGATAGTATCCCAGATAACAAAAATTAGCCCTGTCTCCGCTGATGATCTACTTAAAGAAGACATGTTAACATCATACAGAGGTGAAGATGTAGATGCATGTTCAAATTGTAATATTATCTTTGACACTGAAGATTTAAATTCTGAATGTGAAGTACCATCATGCTTCTCGTGCATTGGACTTGAGGACCAACACATAGATTCTCCTCAGTTTGAACCAATAGATATATCAATACAGCAAACTAGGGTGAAAGAACCCGAAATACAACAATATTATATGAAACAACAATCTCATTCATCGCCAAATCCTACAAATATACAAATTAATGAACAAGGAGAAATCACACAAAGTAATACAGTCCCAAAAGTACTGTTACTAAGTGAGGAAGAACATGCTCCAACTATAGCTTTGTCACAAACAAAAGTTGACACACGTCATGATGATCAGAGAAGTAATTCTTTGAATATGAATCGTAACATTAAGAAGCAAAATTTAAAGAACAGTAGGCCGAAGACCCAATTATCGCCTAAGACAAATATCAATACACCCTCTGAGATTGATCATCAAAATGTTATCAAAATGACAGAACTTAGACAAAAGGAAGTAAAATTAAGAAAATGGGAAGAAGAACTTAAAATCAAAGACAAAGTTATACAAGACAATAGTCAAAGATGCATAAGATTAGAAACTTATATCAGAAAACTAGAATCTGAAAAAGAAGAATATGAAAATACAATAAAAACTCTGAAAAGAACAATTAATATGATGGAAGAAAGTCAAGATCGAAATAGTATACCACACAAACTACCACCAGATGAAACTATATCCAATACTAAGCTAGTACAAGGACTACAAGATAGAGTAACTAAGTACATCTTAAAACAAGTGGATAAACAAATAGAACAAATGGAAAAACAAGTTGATATTAACAATGGTAAAACAACGGAACATCTAGAAATTGACAACAGGAATTTAGATTTTGTACCGACACCAACAATGAAAGCACGACAAGACCAGCAATCAAACCCTAAGGTGAATAAGGGAAGCCCTGTTCACTTACAGGAGTCAGATCATATATACCAGCTAAACCAACAAAACAGTACACACAGAATGACATCCGTTGGAGACCAATTTAATGGCATAAACCTTGAACAAGAATGGATACCATCCCAGAATTTAAGTGTAAATCAGGGAAGCCCTGTTTACAACTCCAATACCATCCACAGCAATCACCAACACTCATTGGACACCCAATTTAGACGAAATCAGATTAACCTTACTGGAAACAGTCAAGTGTACCAAAACAGACCATTTGTAGCTGAAAATTTTAAAGTGAATAAGGGAAGCCCTATTCACTATATGGAAAATGCTGATTCTACAATAAACAGCAATTCGTTATCTATGCAAACATCTGGATATTCTCATTTGCCAATAAATCAACCATTGATGAATGGCGCTTTACATGCCACTCCACATCCACTTAGAGGCTGTGATCTGGTACAAGTTCAACTACATGGACAAAATTTAAACCCTCCTAATCATGATCGAAGTGAAAATTTTGCAAATAGATCTGCTGATACTCATGGACAGTATCAAAAACATCAGTTTAATGATAATCAAAATAAATGGAAAAATACAGATAATACATATAGAACCAACTTTGGCAACCAAAACCCAATAGGAAGATATGTTCCTCCTCATAAAAGAAGAAACTCTTTTTTAATGTAAAGAATAAACCAACTATAACCCTGAATATTGTAGCATTTAACTGTAAGAATGTAAAAACTAGTGTTCCAGCAATACATAAACTTTTTGAGAAAAATCAAATTATTTTAATTCAAGAACATTGGCTGTTTGATTTTCAACTAAATTTACTCGGTGAACTAGGCAACAATATCTGTTATAAAGGTAAAGCAGTAGATATGTTAAACAAAATACAACCCGACAGAGTACCAAGAGGATATGGTGGGGTAGCAGTTCTATGGCAAAAAGAAATTGATCATCTTATTAAAGTAATAAATGATGGAAATGAACGAATACAGTGCATAGAATTTTCAGATTCATTTTCAAAACCTATGTTGTTTATCTCAGTGTATTTACCTACCAGAGGATGCCATGACTTAGATGAATTTAAAGAAAATGTAGATCAACTATTTGAAATATGCCAGAAATATGCAATAACACATGACATTTTAATCGGTGGTGACATAAATGAAGATCTGACTAAAGATAAACCAGATAAGAGAACAGAATATATGTTAAGGTTTTTAAATGAGTGCCACTTGGACATACACAGTGCAAACAGAAGCACATACATAAATCCAAAAGGTGAAGATTGTAGTGAGATAGACTATTTTTTATCTAGCAGGAATTCCCAACGACAATTTTCCAATAAGGAAGTACTAGATACACTGATTACAAACACATCAGATCACTATCCAATCGCAATCTCATGTTTTGCCACAATAGAAAAATCACCTTTACACAGGGAAAATGTAAGACAACCTAGAGTAAAATGGGATAAAATTGACAAAAATGAGTATGAACAGTCTGTAAATCAACTAATGGAAAACGAGAGAATGAAAACTAAAATTGAAATAGCAAAATCAGAATTACAAATAGATGAAATAGTACAAGAAACTAGTGACATCTTACATCAATCAGCAATGAATTATGTTCCCCAAAAGAAAACTAGGAAAAACAAAGGAAAATTAGAAATATGGAATAAAACAATCTCTATTGCATATATGAATATGAAGAATGCTAATATTCAATGGTATATTGCTGGAAAACCTAGAGGAAATCATCCATCTATTAGCATTAGGAAAGAATACAAACGAAAATTTAAAAGCACATATCGTGTCGAATTAGCACGTAAAGAAAACAGCATAAAAGAAAAAATTATGAACAGCAGAACCAAAGATAGTAAAACCTTTTTCATGCTTATAAACAAACAGCGAAAATCATTTAGAGGTTGCATAAATGATCTACATGTTGATAATAAGGTTATCAGTGATGAAGAAAATATACTAAAAGCCTTTCAAACCCATTTTGAACAGTTAGCCTCACCATCGCATGATGATAATTTCAATTGGGAAAATGCTTCTGATATTGAATATGAAATAGACATGATAATCAAACTTACCCAAAATGTGAAAGTTCAAAAACCATCAAAAGAAGAAGTTAAAAAAGCATTATCTTCAATGAAGAAGGGAAAAGCATTAGATATATTTGGACTCTCAGTTGAAAACTTTTTATATGCTGGAGAAGATTTCCTGGATTTTCTGGTGGACCTTATTGGAATCATATTTGAAAATGGTCTAATCCCAAATGTATTAAAACAAGGACTATTATCACCTGTCTATAAGAACAAAGGATCCATACATGATATTAGAAATTATAGAGGAATAACAGTTTTACCAGTTCTCTGTAAGATTATAGAAACAATCATAAAAAAGAGAATAATGCCAAAATGTGATGATGCTCAATGTACTTTACAAAGAGGGTTTACAAAAAATTCTGCTCCAATTAATGCAGCCTTTATGTTAGAAGAATCTAGAAGAGAAGCAATTGATTTAGGAAAATTTTTGATAATTATTCTTCTCGATGCTAAATCAGCATTTGATGTAGTGGTTCATAAAAACTTAATGCGTAGGCTTTATCATATTGGAATTCAGGATCAACATTGGGCCTTAATCAATGATTTACATTGCAACGCTATTTCTAAAATAAAATTGAATGGGAACTTATCAGAGAGTTTTGACATTATTCAAGGTGTTAGACAAGGCGGAGTTTTGAGCGCCGATTTATACAAAGTTTATGTGGACCCTCTTCTGCATCAACTACAAGACTCTGGTTTAGGGATGAAAATTGGACATATACCATGTTGTGCAACTGCCTGTGCGGATGATATCACACTAAACTGCACATCACCTGAAGATGCACAAATTCTCCTAAATATGGCATATAATTACAGCTGTAATGAACATTACAAACTACAACCACAGAAAAGCGTAGTTATAGAAATGGGAACAAAGCAGAATCATCAACCAATAGCACTAACTATGGAAAAAACAAATCTGAACAATGTAGAAGTTTCGACACATTTAGGTATAAAACGGTCAAAAACTGATAAAACAACAGTAGAAAATACAGTCAATGAAAACATAAAAAAGGCAAGAAGAACAGCATACAGCCTTATGTCAGCTGGATTTCATGGAACTAATGGTTTAGATCCAACAACATCAATCCACCTGATGAAAACATATATAATTCCTATTTTAATATATGGACTAGAGGTAATCATTCCAGATAAGAAAAATTTAGAAAAATTAGAAATCTTTCAAAAAAAGATGTTAAAACAGATTCTGTCTTTACCCCAAAATACACCAGATCCAGTGCCATATATTATTTCTGGTTTAATACCTATTGAAGGTCTCATACATATAAGAGCATTGACATTTTTATATAGCATCTTTATGCTACCAAACACCGCTAGTGAGAAACAAATAGCTCAGCGACAACTTAGTATAAAAAACATGGAGAGTAACACCTGGTTTAATGTTTTGAAGAAAATAATTTGGAAATATAATCTTCCAGATATATATGCACTATTAAATACACCATATACAAAACAGGAATGGAAAAGACTCGTTTATTGTAATGTTCAAGACTACTGGAGAGAAAATATTTTAAATATTACTAAGTATTACAAATACTTGAACTATCTGAACTGTGAGATTTATAAACCAGGAAAACAACATCCATTAATTTATATTTCGTCAATATCTTTGAGAGATACAAATCGTATTCCAATTAAATTAAAACTAGTATCAGGAACATACATTTTGCAGTCTACTCGTACAAAGTTTAAACAAGAACAGACAGAAGGAATATGTCTATTATGTGGTGATGCAGAAGAGGATCTAAAACATTTTGTACTAGAATGTTCTATGCTCCAGTCAATACGAGATGCAATATTTGAAGACATGAATGTGGAGTTCAGAAAAATCACTGGTAGAAATATGCACCAACTAACAAGCCAAGAAATAATACAAATTATCCTGGATTGTTCAATTTTATTAAACACAGATAGTTACATAAAAACTCACAGACGAGTGAAAATGAAAAATTTGACTGTGTTTGAAACATATTGCAGAAGATATATTTACAATCTGCATAGTGCGAGATACAGATTATTACAAAGTGCGAAATCTAAGAAACAATAGGGTATTCCCAACCTTGAGATAAACTATAATTTTCTCATGCTAAATCTGCATTGTGCTATTTACAGATTATTATAAAAGTAAAGGTTTGAATTCTAAAAAAAGTAGGGTATTCCCAACCTTGAGATAGATAATAATTTTCTCATGCTAAATATAAGTTTTAGATTTTAATAACTGATTATTTTATCATAAGATTATCAATATTGCCAAGTCTTTTATTTTTATAAGGACTTTTTTTACTGATCACATGTAAATAGATGCACCCAATAAGATGTGTACATAGGATCGAAATATACTGTTTTTAAGAAGTTTTAATATGTGCTGACTTTTAAAACTAACGCGACGTATGTATGGAAAAATTCCATGATCTCCTACACTGGAGGTGAAGATATTACAGATTTTACAGATTCATACCTCTTAATCTACAGGACTTGAGTATAGGAGGCTCCTGCTTGTTTTGCTGGTCTCCCAAATGTTTTAACATTCACCTATGCATGAGACCAAAATCTCCAGCATGAACATATACCACAGCAACAGCTCACACATTATAAATATGTCTAAAAACTTTTGAAATTTAAGTCACCATCTCTGTTTACATGGCTTAAACAGCTGATCGATTTATATTTTCTGTAGTCGTTAGAGTGTTATCGAGTAGCTCATGATTTTTTATTACAAACATGACAACATATTTTTACAAAATGAATGACACTGAGACATTTATTCTCACAGTTGCACTGATGTCATAAACACCACGAAAACTAAATAAATATCACCTGGGTAGGGAAAAAATGATTCCCAGTTAGTCCAAACTGTTGTTTGATGCCTGTCAGAAAGCAAACCCTCAATTTCTTAAAAGTGAAACTTCTCAAAATTGTTTACCAGAAAAGGGCAGGTTGTCAAGAAAGTTGGTTTACCAGAAAAGAGCATGGTGTCAAGAAAGTTGGAGAAGGGCAGCATGGTGCTGCCAAAAAAAGGGCATGTTGTTTTACAATGTGCTAAACATGCTGGGGAAACACTAAAATATACCAGAGAATAAAGATACACTAAATCTTTGATCAATAATGAAAGTTTTGTGTTATCTCATTAAAAGAATGTTCATACTGCATTTTGACCGCCTTGGTGGTGTAATGGTTAGCATGCTTGCCTCAAGTGCGGAAGGTCGTGGGTTCGATCCTCGGCCGGGTCAAACCAAAGACATTAAAATTGGTATATGCTGCTTCTCGGCTAAGCACGCAGCATTTAGGAGTAAGAGCATAGACTGGTTGCCCCAGAGTCAGAATAATGTGTCTGGGTAAAGTGGCACGTCTTCCTGCGGACTGTTGGTTTCGTGAGCTAGCACGTTAACAATCCGGCTCAGCGTGTCGGTCTAGTACAAAGCAGGGTTCATTTATCATCATTCATCATTACTATGCTCTCGTCCTGAATATGCATGAAATATTTGACGTTAAGCACCATTCAATCAATCAATCAATCATTTGGTATGTTGTATAACATGGAGTGGAGTCTGAAGAGATTTTTTGAGTGGAGTTAAAAGGGCACTTTGGAGTGAAAATTTGAGTCATTTTATGGAGTGTTACAAAAGAGTAAATGGTCCAATACATTCCCACTGTTACTGCATTACTCAATACAATTGATATTTAAGCAATTATAATATCAATAAAAATGATAGATTTAATAAAATAAATAATAAAATAAATAAATTTTAAGAAAATGCATGACTAAATAAATAATATTAAACTAGCCACATTAAAAATCAACCAAACATATTGTTTGCTAGTGCTTGCCAGTATTTTAACCCTCCTTCAAATATCCTCACTAAATTTCTTGACATAACTTATCCCTAAGTTCAGATCTCCACTCTAACAGGAATGTTTTTGAGTAGTTTTTCCAGAAGCAGGAAGACATTTTTACCATATAAATACAGGGATGGAATGAATTACAATAGTCGAATAAATAATTGTTATCTCACAAAATATAAAGCTACAAAAACAAACTGTAGTATATGGTGATACTCCAGACTTTCACTCTATGTTTTACAACATGCCAGTCACCTTCAAGTAGCAGATTTTTTGACATGGGTGCTAAACCACGGTGTTAGTTGACAACATTACCATTTTTATTCTTTTAGGATGCGTTGGTATTTTTTCAGCGTCTTCATCGTTACAATGGCGATGATGAGGCAATGTCATATCACGTTATATGCTCACGACTTTAAGAAATGTCTATGGTATGTACTAGTAGTTGACTCAAAAAACACTTTTGAACTGCATTGTTAGTTAACAAAAGAAATCAATTTTAAATTTTGGTCAATTTTTATCTTCATGCCGACACGTTTTTGGTATTTGCATAATACCAAGTTTTGGTGGGGCTATTTACGGTAATTTAAGGCTTAATCCAACTAAACCTGTTTGATCATATCATAGTTAAAGATAACCAGAAAAATTGACAGTTCGATTTCGCATTAACCAAATTGTATTTGACCTGTCGGAGGCACTAAACTTGCAGACGTACTTATTCGATTAATAATCTTTGTTATTCACAACAAAGGAAGATTCCATGTTTAATATTGAGTATGTATTTCTTTCGTCGTATGTTTATTAAGCAAAAAAGAAGAGAACATATACGATATCTTTTTTATTTACCATAAACATTTTTCATAGTTTTAATTATTGTTTTGTAAACATATTTCCGTTTTCAGTATAAAAACTTCAGTAAGGCTGTATGTCCCGGTCTGTTGAAAAAATACAACACGGACATATCAAAGCAAGAAATAAGTTTTCCCTGAAATGGCTTATAATACCTTCATAACATGACATAGCAGTAAATAACACAGCAAATTCCGTTGTACTGGTAAAGCTTCCTATTAATTGTATTTAAGTTTTAGATTTTCTGTTCACAAGGTAGTTCAAAGGAAGACTTTATATACTTGTACAGCTTTTCGAATTATTTTTTACTGTTTATAGAAAACAACGCCTAATTATATTGCATGTGTGAATAGACCATGTTGGTCATGCATCTCTTCCAAATCCCTCCTTCGTATGTCTCATATTAAAAAAACACATTTCTAAACTTGTTTACATAATTTACTTAAAATTCTGATCTTTGGACATTATATAATGAGCCAGACAAAAGCAGAAAGTCGACAGACACGGCAATCTCGAGAACACGAGCAAGACGGAACATTGCATAAAAAAAACCTGAAACAGAAGATATATGAATAATGCGGACCCCACAAAAAAGAAAGAAAAAAACGGGATGAACTCAGTCCAGAAGTGTATGCAGTACCTGCCTTTTTATAGGCAACCAACGCATTATCCATTTTCCAATCCGGTATTAGTCAATTCAGTGCAAGGCGTCAATAAAACACAACCCCCAGTCGGAGAAAGCGAACAGCCGCTTTTTGGCGTATCCAAGACTTCGCAGGAAAAGGTCCTTCTTCATCTATGGGTCTCTGTGGGTCTCCATCATTAGTATTCTACACTGGATTTCATACAGGCCGACAAGAGTTTTCTGTCGACCATAAAATTTCTGGAGTAATTAGTTAGATCGAGGAGCAACATATCCCTGCCTGAGCAAATTGTTGTGTCAACAACCAAGCTCTGACCAGAAAATCGTTATATTAGACACATTCTCTGAAAAACGATTGATCTAGAAATGTACTTACGCATGGATATTTTGTCATTTTACTGAACGGAAAGTTGACTATTGGAAAGTTGTTGTCCTCACGTTCATCATATACTTTTTTGTGAAACCCTCTTCCGTTGTCTTATTCTAGATGAAGATCAAGTTATAAGAGATACTTTGTTGTGTTTGTTGTGTCTTTAATTTCAAACTCATATGGATAGATCAGGTTTAAGATAATCACCGAATCGTGCATTGTTCTGTGAGAGAACATCATCTGAG